>OX578155.1:49376181-49640651 GCA_951213105.1 Amaurobius ferox | reverse complement strand
GGTCAATAGAATCAATAAAATAAATCAGAATTACATAAATACAGTAATTTATTTTCAAATATTTATTTAAACATCCAAATTTATTATTTTGAAAAGAAGCGACAGAGAAAACACACATTTATCAAGAAAAAATCGAGGCTAAATTAGCGAAACTTAGCCAATTCGAGTCAGTCGTTCACAGTATTGGTTTCTTCCTTGGCGAAAAGCGCGGAAACCGAAGCGGCTCACATTGAATTACAATATCTGTTTTTTTAACTCTTAATTTCTATTGCCGTTATATTAACACACCGTTCATTCTATCACCCAGAGCCGATAAAGGTACGCGGCCTCATTAAAAATCCCTCGTCTTTCCCTGTAATGCAGTATTTTCCCCTATAGACTTAATATAGTATGAAAAGAGCATAAGAGACTCGTTCAAAGTTTTAGTGCTGCCATCTAGTGACAATTTCATCACTTATTTCCAATAATTCGAATTTTAATTGGAATAAAATTCAGATAATTTCCGTAAAAATTGTAATTAACCTATATAACTAAAATAATTTGTAGTGCTTATTCAAGGGGGTCACAGTATTTGTTTCTTCTTGGCATTTCTCCGATTTGAGCCGCGGAAACTGCCGCGGCTCACATCGAATTGGAATATTGCAATGTCTGTTTTTTTTTTAACTCTAATTTCTATTGCCGTTATATTAACATACCATTCGTTCTATCAGCCCAGAGGCAATGTAGGGACACGGCCTCATTAAGAATCCCTCGTCTTTCCCTGTAATGCAGTATTTTTCCCTATAGAATTAATATGGTATGAAAAGAGCATAAGAGACTCCTTCAAAGCTTTAGTGCTGCCATCTAGTGACAATTTCATCACTTATTTCCAATAATTCGAATTTTAATTGGAATAAAATTCAGATAATTTCCTTAAAAATTGTAATTAACCTATATAACTAAAATAATTTGAAGTGCTTATTCAAGGGGGTCCGCGCGGCCCCTGAATAGCCGCCCCTGATAGTAACCTTGTCGACGATCACTCGTGCAGCAAAATGTGCAAACACAGACTATGATTGAATAAGCATGGTAGTTACTGTAATGTGTCCAATTGTTAATTTAGTAGTATAAAAATAAGTTGCACGTGTTATTGATTACCCTCTGCTACATTGATTTTCTTTTTTTAATTGCGAAATTCCTACCTTCTAATCTACATTCGTTAGTAATGAACAAGACAATGGATTACAATTTAATGCCGTCTCTCAAGCGCAGATCTCTTGGCAAAATAGCAATTGCTTTGTTCAATCACGATGATATCCGGGAATTAATATCAGAACATCCTAGACTTTCGTGTTATGACCCAGAGGAGGATAAAGCATTATTAATTGAAGGTCAAAAAGAAGTATTGAAAACAATTACGGATGAAGTATCAACAAAGCTTCCATTACCTGCTTTATTAATATGGCAATTGCATCGTTCAGGTGTTATTGAAGCTGTATGTTGGCAGTTGTTCAAGTGGAGAGAATATTATCAATGTAAAGACTTTTTCAAAAAGAACTATAATAATTTTTACTGGACACCCCAAATAACAATTGATAAAAAAAAGACAGCTGAGCTGTATGTAAAAAATGAAAGCATAGATCTTAAATTACGTTATGAATTTGCTTGTAAGCATTGCTTAGAAGGCTATATTCACAGCTTATGGAAACAACTAAAAGCATGTAAAACTCTGGAAGGAATTCGACATCTTAGAGAAATTACCTCTTTACCATCAACATCACCTTTTGTATTATTTTGGTCCCATTTTATGAGTGGGAAATTACATGATCTGCGTAAAACAGTCATAAAGTACTGTGAAGATAAAGAACTGCCTTATCTTACCACATATGAGTATATGTTTAAAATTTCTGCAGAGGATGCTAATGAGACAGCAGTTGAGTATTTTCTTCTTAAGTTAACTGATGAAGAGGTGAAAACTATGTTATGTAGCACAACAGTATTTTCAACATTAATGTATACTTTTTCACAAAAAAATTATTTTAATGAAGAATATTATGCAGATGTCTTCAGCATCCTTTGTCCTGCACTTGATAAGGATGGACAAACATTTATATATAACTTTCTTCCGTCTTATGTGCTAATATTTTTTTTGATCTGGCCCAGGCAAACTTTCTTCTTGGATGTAGCAAAGTCTATATTTTCTAATATAAAGCACAGTTATAATTCTGAAACTTATTATATGACTTTTAAAACAATTGCTTCCAAGATTTTTTATGGTTCTATTGATTACAACTATAAAAATCTACTTTTCGAATTCTGGCGTGAATATCTATAAAGACTATGTGATGCATCATTATGTTCAAGATACTTTAATATCATCTGTATTAAAAATTGAAGATAAAGAAAACATTCAGTTTATTAGACAAATGTAATAATTTCATAAAAATTTTTTTAGCTTGTAATAAAAGAAAAGCAGTTGTAAATGATTAATTTACAGTAATAGGTAAGAATTATTTAATTTTGCTGTTCATATGATCTAAAGATCATTCAAGGGTAATGTAAAAGAACTTTCAACAAGTCATCTTAGCACATTGAGAAATTTAAATTAATTAAATAATGTTTAATGGTTGTTTTGATAAGACTAATAAAATAATTGCAACATCTGCTCATAAAAAGTCTCATTTTTAAACTTTTTGTAATATTGTAGGAGGGTCCCATTAGGGACATCTATCTATTCACTGCAAAAAAATAAGTTGCAGAAGTTTGTTTGATCTGTACTATATTCCTGAAAGTTTTCATATTTTTTGTATATTATGGGAATTGATAAATCTCTTCATTTAAGCATTTTCTGTATTGACTTCAGCATTAAAGGTTGACAATAAAAGTTACTGGTCCTGCGGATCAGTGTGTAAAAGAAATGAAGTGGTTAGGCAACTTGCAAGTGTGGTTGCGGAAAGGATGTAATTTGGCTCCCGTCAAGTATGGAAGCACATTGAGCTACCTGCCAGTGGGCTACTGTCAAATTAACCGGATGGCTGTTGTCTTACAGTCGAAGGTCACCCATTATATTTCATTTACTAATGTTAGATGACAGTGTTATTTAAATTGTAATTCTTCAAATATATTTAAAAAGAAATTACCGATAAAATGGTCGAATGTTACGGCTTCTAGCTTCTACAAATGTATAATTCATTAAAATAGAGCTTGAAGAATGGAGTGATTCTTTTTTCTACTTCTATTTTTCTGAAAATAAAATATAATAATCTTTCTAAACTTTTTTTAAAACCAAGGAACTTGACAAGAAGTATTTGATCATAAAATTAAGTATCGTTTTTTCTTAAATTTAGTTAAAGTACAATCTTTTTTCTAAGTAACATTTTTTTTTTAAATTTAGTTAAAGTATTGTCTTTTTCTTTAATTTTCGATTTATAAGTTTTTGATATTGATTTAAATTAAAAAAATATTTAACTATTAAGTGTTTCAATACGGTTTCTAAAATTTTATAATTCTGCCATTACGCAATATTTTTAAAATGCACAAAAATCTTATTTTGCAATCTTTTTATGAGTATTATTCACTTTTATTTATATTCAATTGCACTATCTTTTATCAAAATTCGAGTTCATAAAACTGAATAATACGACGTCACTTTGATGGGAGGAGCCTATTTTAAAACACGGAAATATACGTCACTTCAGTTGGGACGAGTCAATTTCAAAACACTGAGAAACGTGCCAACTTGATGCAATTTTGTACTTAGAAAAGAGAGTGGGGGTCTATTATAAGAATTTATCACTTTTCTTTTCAAGAAAGAAAAAATTTAAAAATAGACTACTTCAAAAACTTAAAAATATACCATCTTTAGATCTCACTAATGCATATATAACATTAAAGTAGAGCTTGAAAAATGGAGTGTTTTCCTCTTATATACATATAGCTAGATGTGTAGGCTTTGATTTTATTGAAATTACTTTCAATATTACATGTTAGCTGGAATAATATGTTCAATGACTTTTTAAAGTATTTATTCTTATATTACAGCTACAGCCAAACATATATTACACAACATGGCTATAAAAAGGGGTTAAAATTAAAAAATATATGAAAATTTCTTATAGTTGCATATTGCAGTCAGCATAATATCGACCTAAACGGAATATAATGCGCAACCTCCCACCGGAAGATAACAGTCCGACTAATTTGATGGAAGCCAACTTGCAGCTTTCTTACTGTAGCTTTATCTGCGACCGTACATGCAAGCAGCCTAAACACAGCCACAGTAAACAGTGTATTGCACTCTTTGTTTACATGCATAGTGACGTCACAAGAGCGGCCATTACATAAACAGTGTTTTCGCACCGGATTGCTAAGTGCGAGATTAAATATTTTTATATTAACTATCTAAGTTCAAAAATAAAAAATATATATATACTATCATTCATGATTTTTTCTCTACTACACGATAAAAATTAAAAAAAAAAAAACAACTTGAAAATTCCTCATTCAAGTAAGGAATTTTTGATAATGAATCGCAAAATTAATGAAAAAAAATTGGTAATTTTTAGGAAAAATGATTAAGAAAACTATGATTTATAAAAATATATACAGAAATATTATACTTAAATCATGCATCGAAGTCAATTGTAATCGTAGACAGCAGACTTCATTCATGTATCTTCAACTTCGTATTAGGACTAACATTTGATAAACAAAAAAACAAGCAAAACATCTCATTTATAATTCTACAAGTTTGGGCAAATGTCTGTATCACCATCTTAGCTAGCCAATCACAAAAAAGTAAACATGTGCACTTCCACTATAATCATTCATCGGCACATATCAATGACGTCAGAAATTTCAAAAAATTTCAACTGTTAAAGAAAAAATACATATTTTACCAGAAAAAAAAGGCTTAATAAAGAAAAAACGAACTTTATGGGACTAATTACAAATAAAAAGGGACCATCTGCAAGGCCAGGCAGCATAAAAGTAACTAGGCCAGGCTCCACCTGAATTTCTCATACATTTATAATTAAAAGTATTTATGTCCACTTGCATAATTAGTATTAAAATACAAAAGACTATTATTTTATTAAGTTTCATATGTTAAGTTTCATATGTCAAGGAATTCTTTTTAATCATTCATAAAAATAAAAGTTAAAACTATTTTTTTAAGTTAACAGGTTTATCATGCCAATCAACTGGATGCATTTGGCTGATCTATGTTAATATATAATATTTCAATACTATCTTTTACATACACAGTTTAGACTACCGTTTTCCTACAGTAGCGTTGCAATAGATGGGAGATACCTCCCCAAGAATCCATTGAATTTCGAACAAATGATATTTGAAGAAATGGGACATAAAATATTTAGTTACTAACTGCTATCACAATGTTTCAAGAATAAGGTAATAACTATAGAAAAAATATGATGTGGGCAACACATGACTTTCTTTATATAATGCAATGAATTTACTACTTTTACAGTTAAAAAAAATATTATTCTTATAGTAGATACTTATATTCTTTCCAAGATATTGAATTTTCTTCAATTAGTCGTCATTTTCATTGATTTAATGCCATTTTTATCAATTTGGCGAAATTTTTGTTAATTTAGCAACAATTAAAAATGTCGCCAAGTTGGCGTCATTCCGCCAAAATCTCGCCAAGCGTTATGGACCGAGAAATAAGTTATTCTTACAGCAGATAAATAACTATTGGCGTTCAAATACAAAAGTATTACTCAAAGTATCTTTTTTCATGAATGGAACGAGCTAGATCCACGAGAATGATGTCACCTAATTTATCGCATGGTATTACATATGAAAAGTGAACATGTTTCTCAATAGGAAATATTTTTTATTTATTTTATATGACTTTTTGATAATTTTTTGAAAAATGTGCAATATCTCGACAATGGTTCATGTTAGCGTTCTAAAATTTATGTCAATCATTTTATAATTAAAAATTATATAAGAAATGTCTATTTACGCAATTTTATTAGAGGTTTTGATTTTTCGACGATGTTTTCAAAATTTCACTCAAAAATTTAGGCGGGTTCTGAACATTCGATTGCGTATAAAAACAATAGGCTTCCAGTGTTTACGGATTGTGATTTTTTTACCAAATTTCATTCGAATCGGTTCATTCATTTGTCAGTTATCTTCTCCACAGACTCACTGACACACACACACACACATACTTTCCAGGGCCCACGCTAGGAATTTCAAACTATTAGCCAAATTGAAAAATCATTAGCCAAATTACATGATTATTAGTCAAAGTTAGCGTCGCCATCGGTGAAAAAATTTCTACTTTTAAGCCATAATGCAGCTAATAATATTAATTTCATTCTAAACAAGATATAAAGATAGGTAGATTTCATTTTTTTAATCATTAAATAGGCTATTAGTAAATTAAACTTGTATTTACCAATGAAAGATCACAATGAGTTACAAAAATGACAAATTTATTTTATAATTCACATAGTTTCATTATCATATAAACCAAGCAAGCGTTGAATTTTTGTACTATACACCAATTTTCAAAAGCTGCCTTAAAGTTAAAATCTTTCATATTTGGCCCTTCACTATTTATAAGAATCAAGTCACTGAGATTTTTTACTCCGATGTTACTACTTAATGAAATTTATGTTCCGTTTACTAAAGCCTCTTCCAATGATGGCTGTTGTCATAGGACATGTGAAACCAATTCTTGCTACATCCATAATATTTTTATATGCAGATCATTATATTTCTTTAAAATTAGGCACCAAAACTATCTAGGGGATAAATTTTTATGTCGGTTTTAAAATTCAGGCAGGCGTAAGGATCGTATAAAAATCACAAAGATGATGATGAAGATGAAACGAAAACAAGCCAGGCAAGCTTAAAAATTCGTAACAGAAAGATAAACTACAATTTAACTTATGACAAAAACAGCAAACCGCAAGTTGGCATCTGTGATAATAATCAGCAGTGACCTTTTTGCAGTTGGTTTTAACTAAAATTAAATGCTTTTTTATTTACCGTATATACTCACGTAAGTCGATAAATTTGTGGGGGGGAAAAAATTTTAAAAAAAGCTTCGGGGGGAGATGGGTCGATTTATATGTGGAGTCTAAAAAAAAAAAACATCGTAAGTCTAAAAGTTATTTTTTCCTGCAAGACAATCGATCCTAAAACGATGCGGTAGTAATTATGCAATCGCACACTCCTAATTTCTCTGCCCTCCAGATGCTCCGGACTACCATTGTATACGCGTCATCAAAAAATATACATACATTTTCATTCGACGTTTATCACTTGTTTCTCTGATTACGGCTGATCGTTTTCGACAAAAAATGGCTCTTTTCAGAAATAATTCTGTAACACGGATTGTTTAAAACTATAATGCAGGATTTTAAGTTGAAAGTGTATTTTTGTTTTGCTTATTGGAGAGTATCTAATAACTGTGTTGGGGGTTAACAAAAAAAATCAGCTCACATAACGGACGGAATCCAGATAATGTTTTGATTGCTGCAGTAGGTCAAGGATGCTTGAGAGACAGGAATGCGTTGTCTACCGTCCGTTTTGAGGAGCAGCGTGCTGGGAATTAAAGAATACCTGGAGCTTGTCACACGAGAACGAGCGTCACCAAAACAGACGGGAGACAACGCTCGTATGTCATAGGCCTACTTGTCTGGAATCGGACATTTATTCCAAATTAAATCTGACTTTTATTCCATATTACTTCCCAAAAAAATATTTATGAAATTTTCAGTTTCTAAAAAATCATTCGCCATTTTTTTTATCGCCAATTTTGCAATATTTTCGCATTTGGCGCATAGGCGAATGGCTAGCGCGGACCCTGCTTTCATATACACACAGACATTACTTCAAAAATGTTTGATTCGTGATAAGAGATGCTTGAAACGTGCTCTCCCGTCGAAAACTCGAATTTGAATTTTCGACCCCATCACAATACTTTCCTTATACATTATCTCAAATAATAAAAGGCAATGTCTGTGTGTCTGTCTTATACACTATATGTTCAGCGACCGCGCGTCGGAGAGCTACGAAATTTGGCAATCGGAGATCGGGGGGGGGGGGGGGGGGGGGGGGGGGGGGACACGTGAAAACCGACTTTTAAAATTTTAATTATTTTTTTTTGTTATTTAATGTTTTATGCGATTTCGACCGTTTCTTTGCCATTTTTGCCCTTTTTTTTCCACGATCCGGACATCGTAGGAAAAAACAAATCACACCATCGGAAAGAGCTGACAATTGCGAGTAAAAATATATCAATTTCAAATCTGAATTTCGATCTCTAATATTTTTTAAAGATTTTAAAACAAAAGTCACTTTTTGCTCAAGAAAACGATTTTTGGTTTTTAAATTCTCGCATAGTAAAAAGTACTCATAATTTCGACTAATAATTTACATTTTTAGAAAGGTCAAACATCTGGCATTCTTACAAGTCCAATCTGGTCAGGAAATATTCCGTATTGCCCACAGGATCGGGATTTTAAAAGTTTTCGAATTTCAATTTCTCGGCGTTCCGCTTCTTAACCGCTGTCTCTCCCCCGCAGAAGAAGGGAAGGTGGTGGGTGGGGACGTCAAGGTGGAGGTGACGTCACGGTTCTGAATAGAGCTCCTTTACTCCATAAAAATTATTATATTTATATTTTAAATGATGGAACGATATGGATTTTTTAAATGTACATTTTAACTTTTGGATATTTTAATTTTATGGATATTTTAAATGATGGAACAATGAAACAATGGAATGAGGATGATGGAATTAAGCATATGGTCATTTTAAATTGCAAATTAGCGCCCAGGACGTTAGCGGTAGGCCCGGGTTCGATTCCCGCCACTGCCAAAACTGCCACCGTGTTTACGTGGAATACGATCACGTTAAATATGTGGGTCCGTAAGTTCTTCAGAGAGATTGGTGATTGGGGAAGGAGGGTACGGTCCCCGTGGATGCCTCTCCCACTGGGTTCCGGTCTAAATTCGGTGAATAAAAAGAAAGTTATGGAAAATGTCGCGGAGGGCAAAGTACCCCAGTGGTTAGCGCGCGGGAATTTCACTCGGTAGGCCCGGGTTCGATTCCCGCTACTGCCAAAACTGCAGCCGCGTTCACACGGAGTACGATCACGTTAAACATGTGGGATCGTAAGTCCTTCAGAGAGGTTGGTGGTAGGGGAAGGAGGGTACGGTCTCTGTGGATGCCTCCTCCACTGAGTTCCTGTCTGAATTGGGTGGCATTTCCTGGCCATCCAAGCAGTTACCTTACACCTCTCTGGTATGGATATTTTAAATGGATATTTTAATTTATAGATATTTTAAATGGATATTTTAAATAATGGAACGAGGATGATGGAATTAAGCGCTTATCATATGGTCATTATAAAATTTAAATTAGCACGCGAGAATTGCACTAGGTAGGCCCGGGTTCGATTTCCGTCGCTGACACGGAGTACAATCACGTTAAACATATGGGTCCGTATGTTTTTTCGAGAGGTCGGTGATAGGGGAAGGAGGGTACGTTCCCTGTGGATACCTCCCCCACTGGGTTCCGGTCTAAATTGGGTGGCACATCCTGGCCGTCCAACCAGTTACCTAACACCTTTCTGGTAGGTCGCGCCAACGAGTTTGCCATGGTTGGAATTTGCCACGATCAGCATTTTCAAGGGTTGCGAACAGGCTGGTCGCCAAAGGCGGCTAGTTGTATATAAGGAAAGTAATAAAGATGTGAAAATGTTGGTTTATCAGTTTTTTTTTTTTTTATTTAGCAGAAGCATAACATTTGCAATCACATGCCTGCTGACAGGTTTGTTTTCTGGTTTTAAGTACTACTTGTTATTATTTCTGATACTATATGCGATAAAGTTTAAAATGTTTTTAAAATATAGTTTTAAAATATAGCCAGGTCAATCAAATAACAGTCATTTGAATGCAGAAATAAAGACCCCCCTCACCACCATTCTAGCCTAACTAAATCTAACAATCTAGAATCCTGGTCTGATCACTACCTTGGGCATCACAATACAAAATTATTACAAAAGTATCTTCTCTAACGAATGATTCATGAGAATGGTGTTGCCTAATATTACATATGGAAAGGTAATATTTGACTTACTTACTCTTTTTACAAATTTTTAAATAAATTTATTCGAAAAACATGCAATATCTTGAGAATAGTTCATGCCATTTTAAAGTTTGAAATGATTTTTTTTATTTAACACTATTCAAAGTGCTGATACTTTAGTGATTTTTCAATTAACAAATAAATTATTTTTCGCTGCGAGTATAGATATACATGTATATTTATTAAAACTATACTTATTGCCAAATCTTTTCTGACACTCTTCACAAACAAAGGGTTTTCACCAGTATGAATATGGGCAAGGTAGTCCAGTGGTTAGCGCATAGGAATTGCACTTGGTAGACCCCGGTTGAATTCCCACCACTGCCACCTTGTTCACGCAGAGTACGATCACGTTAAACATGTGGGTCCATAACTCCTTCCGAAAGGTTGGTGGTAGGGGAAGGAGTGTACGGTCCCTGTGGATGCCCCTACCCCACTGGGTTCTGGTCTAAATTGGGTGGCACTTCCCAGTCGTTCAAACAGTTACCTTACACCTTTCTGGTAGGTTGGATGGTCTGGGTCTCAACAACAACAACCAATTTGAATACGAAGATGGAGTCAAATGATTCTTTTTATTAAATCTGTTATGATACACTTCACACATAAATGGTTTTCCACCAGTATGAGTACAGAGATTATCATTCGAAGCACTCTTTCAATTAAATCCTTTCTGACACACTTCACAAATAAATGTTTTTCACCATTATGGAAATAGAGATGAGTATTCAAATTACTCTTATCGTTAAATCCTTCATGACACACATCACAAATGAATGGCTTTCCACTGCTATGAATACTGATATGTTTATTCAAACTATTTTTATTTCTATATCTCTTCTGACACACTTCACAAATAAATGGTTTTTCACCATTGTGCAAAAGGAAATGGCTCTTCAAATTACAATTAAAATTAAAACCTTTACGACACACATCACAAATGAATGGCTTTTCACTGCTAGGAGTAAGAATATGTTTATTCAAATTCCTTTTATCACTAAATCTTTTCTAACACACTTCAAAATAAATGGTTTTTAACCAGTATGAATAAGAAGATGCTCACTCAAACGACACTTTCGATTAAATCCTTTATGACACACATCACAAGTAAATGGTTTCTCCCCAGTATGAATAAGGAGATGATCACTCAAACTGCTCTTTTGATTAAATCCTTTATGACACACTGCACAAATAAATGATTTTTCACCATTGTGTAAACGGAGATGGGTCTTCAAATTACACTTTTGATTAAATCCTTTCTGACACACTTCACAAATAAATGGTTTTTCACCATTGTGCGAAAGGAAATGGATCTTCAAATTACAGTTATAATTAAATCCTTTATGACACACATCACAAATGAAAGGCTTTTCAAAGCTACTTCTATGAGTAAGGATATGTTTATTCAAATTCCTTTTATCACTAAAGCTTATCTGACACACTTCACAAATAAATGGTGTTTTACCAATATGAATACGGAGATGCTCATTCAAATTACACTTTCGATTAAATCTTTTAAGACACACATCACAAGTAAATGGTTTTTCCCCAGTATGAATAAGGAGATGATCACTCAAATTGCTCTTTTGATTAAATCCTTTATGGCATACTTCACAACTAAATGATTTTTCACCTTTGTGCAAACGGAGATGGATCTTCAAATTACACTTTTGATTAAATCCTTTCTGACACACTTCACAAATAAATGGTTTTTCACCAGTATGAATACGGAGATGTTCATTCAAATGATACTTTCGTTTAAATGCTTTATGACACACATCACAACTAAATGGTTTTTCCCCTGTATGAATAAGGAAATGAACATGCAAACTGGTCTTTTGATTAAATCCTTTCTGACACACTTCACAAATAAATGGTTTTTCACCAGTATGAATACGGAGATGCTCATTCAAATGACACTTTCGATTAAATCCTTTATGACACACGTCACAACTAAATGGTTTTTCCCCAGTATGAATAAGGAAATGATGACTCAAACTGCTCTTTCGATTAAATCTTTTATCACACACTTCACAAATAAATGAGTTTTCACCACTGTGCAAACGGAGATGGATCTTCAAATTACACTTTTGATTAAATCCTTTCTGACACACTTCACAAATAAATGGTTTTTCACCGGTATGAATACGAAGATGATCATTCAAATGATACTTTCGATTAAATCCTTTATGACAAACCTCGCAAATAAAGACTTTTTTGACAATATGAATACGGAGATGAGCATTTAAATTACACTTTTGGGTAAATCCGGAGATTAGGTCACCGCAAATTTTTTTCTAAGTACAAAATCGGGCCAAGTTGGCCTGTGGTTGGCGCTTTCTTCCGTGTTTTGAAATTGGCTCCACCCATCCTCAGTGATGTCATTTACCGTCATTAGAAATAGGCTCCTCCTACCAAAATGATGTTTTGGTAGAAGAACCCTGTTTCTAAAGACAAACAAGATTTTCTAATATAAATGATAATTTAATTTAACTTAAATAACAGTGAATAATACTAAAAAAAAACGTTACAAAATAAGATTTTTGTGTATTTTAAGAAAATTAAATAACTTTATAAAACTGCAGAATAAAAAAATTAATAATACTCATGTAAACGTTCCAAAATCAGATTTTTGTAAAATTTAAAATTTTTATGCTACAATTTTATCTGTGCATATCAAGATCGCTTTCTCCATCTAACTGAGGATCCATATAAAGGAATGGGTTCGACTTACAGGTCCGTGTAAGAGCAGGGATTTGATCTAAAGATCGAAAATTGTGGAACGGATGTATTAGTGATCCGTATGTACCAGTGGTCCGTACAGGGGCAGGGGTTCGACCTAAAGGTCGTTCTACACCGGAACGGGGCCCCCAGTGATCTCCGGTTTATTAGGAACGGTCGCCTGCGGCGCCCAGACACAGAATATGCTACAATTTTATCTGTGCATATCGCACGTAGCAAAATCACTTTCTCCATGCAACCGAGGATCCGTATTTATCACTCATAATCCCTTTCATAACACACCAATTAATCACTTCTTTCAAACCTTTATTCTCCAAATCATAGTAAAATTTTATTCTAGATTCATTCATACCAACATCCATTCTACCACGCTTTACGAAACTACACTCACCTTCCATTTGCTCGCGCATACCAGAAGACATAAGGGAAATATAATCGACGACAAAAGCAAATCCGCAAAACTAAAATGAATAATTATTACAAAATAAATCAAATAACGAAAGAACAAGCAAACACGCACAACAATGGCCAAAAATATTGATAGAAATGTTCTTTTACATCAAAAAACTGTAGCAAACACAAAAACGTATTCTTATTGGATGCTACACAATTTCCGCCGAAAACATCCGATACAAGAGGTTACCAGATTGCAACATAAAGTGCGTGGCGTCTTCTCCGATTTAACCTCACAAAGTGCGTGGCGTCTTCTCCGATTTAACCAAGGTGACCTAATCTCCGGATCAGCCCACTTTTGATTAAATCCTTTATGACACACCTGACAAATATATGATTTTTCAGAAGAAAGAGTATAGATATCAGCTTTCAAATGACTCATTACTAAATTCTATTTGACACAATATCATGAAGAATAGAGCCTCCATGAGAATATACACAAATTAACACCAACAGGGGGAGGGGCTAGGTCATCGCAGTAGACAAAGTACAGAAAATGACAAGCGTCTAGCCGACAGTATATTGAGACGGGGTGTCCAAATTAATACTTTCAATGGCTTGCGCCTCCTTCTCGCCCATACTGGATAGGAGCGGAGGAGGAGCCAATGTGACGTAACACAAAAACCTAGGGAGAGGGGTACGTAGGTCTAGTCTTCATGGTTGAAATTTTATATTGTGTTTCAAAGTCAGGTTTTAATTTGCAATCTTGGACATTGACATTAAGTGTTAGCTGTGCTGTTTATGCTAATTTCATGTGATTACTTTCTTGCTGCCAAGGTGGCATGTTGTGGTACTAACCGTTCTTGCGAACACAATATATGCAGTATATGCTCTAGGAGCCCGAAGCGGGCAATCACCATTATTACTATTAAATATTCATACGCATTAGTATTAGTTTGTGTATCAGACAGAATTTAATAATGAGCCATTTGAATGCTGATATCAGTACTCTTTCTTCAGATAAATCATATATTTGTGAGGTGTGTCATATAGGATTTAATCGAAAGAGTAGTTTGATTGAGCATCGTCATATTCATACTGGTAAAAAACCATTTATTTGCGAAGTGTGTCATAAAGGTTTCAATCGAAAGAGTGATTTCAATGATCATCGCCGTATTCATACTGGTGAAAAACCATTTATTTGTAAAGTGTGTCAGAAAGGATTTAATTATAAAAGAAATTTGAATAAACATATCCTTATTCACAGCCCTGGAAAACCATTCATTTGTGACGTGTGTCAAAAAGGATTTACTCGGAAGAGTAATTTGAATGATCACCTCCATATTCATACTGGTGGAAAACCATTTATTTGTGAAGTGTGTCGGAAAGGATATAGTCATAAAAATAGTTTTAATAAACATATCCGTATTCATAACAGTGTAAAGCCATTCATTTGTGATGTGTGTCATAAAGGATTTAATGATAAGAGTAATTTGGATGCTCACCTCTGTGTTCATAATGGTGAAAAACCATTTGTTTGTGAGGTGTGTTATAAAGGCTTTAAACACAAAGGTAGTTTGAATGAGCACCTCCGTATTCATACTGGAGAAAAACCATTTATGTGTGAGGTGTGTCATACAAGATTTAATCGAAAGTGTGTTTTGATTGCTCATTACCATATTCATACTGGTGAAAATCCATTTATTTGTGAAGTGTGTCAGAAGGGATATAGTTATAAACGTAGTTTGAATAAACATATCCTTACTCATAGCAGTGAAAAACCATTCATTTGTGATGTGTGTCATAAAGGATTTAATCATAAGAGTGATTTAGATACTCATCTCTGTTCTCATGATTGTGGAAAGCCGTTTAGTTGTGAAGTGGGTCAGAAAGGATATGGTGATAAACGTTTGAATGTACACAACTATAATCATAATGGTGAAAAAACATTCATTTGTGATGTGTGTCATAAAGGATTTAAGTATAAGAGTGCTTGGAATATGCATTACCGTACTCATTCTGATAAAAAACCATTTATTTGTGAAGTGTGTCATAAAGGATTTAAGCACAACTGTAATTTGAATAATCATTTTCGTATTCATACTGGTGAAAAACCTTTTGTCTGTGAAGTGTGTCAGAAAGGATTTGGAGATATGAGTAGTTTCAACAAACATACTCGTATTCATATTCGCAGTAAAAAACTATAAATGATCATCTTCCTATTCATATTCTCAGTGAAAAGCAATAAATGATCATCTTCTTATACTGGTTCAAAACCATTTATTTGTATAAATTGTGTCATAAAGGATTTAATCGAAAGAGCATTTTGAATAATCATCGTATTAATATTGGTGAAAAATCTTTGGTTTGCGAAGTGTGTCAGAAAGAATTTGGTAATAAGAGTAGTTTGAATAAATATATTCATACTCACAGTGAAAGCAATTTATTTGTGAGGTGAAAAATCAGCACTTTGAATACTGTTAAATAAAAAATATTTTCAATTTTTAAAATGCTGTAAGCCGTTCTTAAGATATTACATGTTTTTTAGATATATTTTTCAGAATAATTATAAAAGAAGTAAGGGTGCAGCTTCAATATAAAGAATTTCCATATTGTTACATTTTTAAGACGATAAATTGCCAAATGTGGTAATCCCTTGGCACGAAGTAGCATCCCAATCACCCTGTTTTTCTGGCAACCCCTTGTAGCTTTCTGTTATATTCGGTGATTCTATTTTAGTTGTGTTGTGGCTTAGTGTGTAAAATGCATAAAAACTTGAATATCATGCAAGAATGAAAGATAGCACATGTTAATGGATAAAATAATGTAAAAGCAACATAGGCATAGAGTTTTAGAAAATATTGGGGCAGAGACGTAGACAGTCCTCCCCCTCCGAAATGTCAGTCTGTTGATTAATTTAACAGTTTCAGGTGCAAACCAGTCAATCATGACAAAAACTGTGACCGTGGGATTTCCATTAGTGCCCTAGCAGCATCCTTATTTGGACACTGCATACAAAGAATTTGTCCTTTCCTTCACTTTTCCTTACTGGAAGTCACGGGCTCGGTAGCCCTGTGGTTAGCTCATGGGAATTGCACTCAGTAGGCCCGGGTTCAATTCCCTCTGCTGCCAAAACTGCCGCCGTATTCACACGGAGTAGAATCACGTTAAACATGTGGGTCCATAAGTCTTTCCGAGCGGTTGCTGGTAGTGAAATGAGGGTATGATCCCTGTGGATGCCTCCCCCACTGGGTTCCAGTCTAAATTGGGTGGCTCTTCCCGTCCTTCCAAACAGTTACCTTACACCTTTCTGGTAGGTCGGACTGTCTGGGTCTCAACACCATCACCACCACCGGAAGTCACTGGTTCAGGCTTAAAGCCACCAGTTCAGTTCATACGCACTTTAGCAATCGTCTGGTGCTGATGTCTGCTATAACAGTGCTTGTTTATTTGCTTCTCCTTAATTGTATATTTTAAACAAACTCTGTGAATTATGTCATAAACGTACTTAAATGAACAAAGCTCAGAAGCGGACTAGTACACTCGATAAATTCTTAGTTAAAGCATAGGCACCGAGTTTTCAAAATCTCGATTCAATAAAGTTCTACCAAAGATTCACCAAGTTAAATTCTATAGAGTTATAATAACTTGCAATACTTTCTTGAAGAAAGCAAGCATATGCCAGTTAGGTTATTATAATTGTTTCGAGGGCATTATAAGCTCCCTACTTCAGGCTAAAAGAAGAGTATGCACCCTTAATTCTAAGAATGAACAGCAATCTTTGCCTAAAGAAAACACCTCATAATGGTATCGAAGCAACTGTAATCACCTAATTGTGATATGCCTGCTTTGTTTGGGGAAGTATTGTAAGTTATTGTCTCATAAGCAGCAGTTCTGGGGTGGGATAGCTCAGTGGTTAAGAAGGCACAGGGATTTTACTTGGAAGATCCGAATTCGATACCGGGTTATGTCCAAACTGTCACAGTGTTCACACGGAGTATGAGCACGTTAAATTTGTGAGTTCAAAAGTCCTTCCAAGAAGTCAATGGCAGGGGAAGAATGGTACGGACCCTATGAATGTCGCTCCCACTGGGATCCGGTCTAAATTGGGTGGCATTGCTCCGGTGGTCTAAGCAGATACATGACACTTTTGGGTAGATCGAACGGTCTATGTCGAAAGACAGAAATCAGCAGTTTAATTTACTGTACGATAAAGTTATACAAAGAATCCTTTTAGGCTTGCACCATTCTAGTTTACCAGTTATACAACTTGAGCTCTTAGACTCCTGAACTCACTGTCTCATTGACAGACTAGATATCGTCCATGCAATGCATTTTCTCTCTTCGAGGAGCAATTTGGGTGTTGAATGTGGGAAGGGGGTGCTACAAGGTACTATAAGAGTCTGTCACATAATTCTCTACAGCATTTTGTTAATTACCTACATCAGACCTGGATATGTACTTTCAGGTGGACCAGGTCCATTGCATTTAATTTTTTTGTTATCAATGACATGTATGGTGGGCCGAAGTTGAAAAGGGCGATCATGGCCCGTTTCTCTTGGGCCAATCTCGGAGCTAGTATCCGAACCTGACTGACACCTATTGAGAGTAAAATATGATAAAGTTGCAAAACAATAAAATCAATGTTGGAGTTAGGATATGTGATGAAATCATATGATTTCGTCACATATAAACTTATAGGAATCTGGATGTCCATGCCGTCAACTGTGTAAGATATATAAAAAACAAGTTTCATTAAAAAAAACATAAGGATATAAATAAATGTCTTGAAGCAACACGATTAGCGACACTTTTTACCGAATTGGGATTTTTCATCAAATTATACCTTGCTTTATGCAGTTATTTCTGGAAAATTTGTAATCATATTATGGAATTGCCATGTTTCACCAAGCCCTTTAAATAAAAGATCTAATATAATTAAATTATTTAATTCAAAAAAGAAACCTATCAGTACAATTTCACATAATGTGATGCGCAGAGCCATTGCAGCATATATACTTATCAGATGATATTCTACTTAAATCAAAATTTGCATGATTTTTAATATAATATGCAGGTCTTTCAGCAGTTTGGAGATTTCTCATACAAGATGTAATTTTTGTTGCTCTAATTTAAATCTTTCTGTGAGAAATAAGTATGTTTTCTTTTTAAATTACAAACTGAAAAACTCACCTTTATGAATAGCACACAAATATCATGTTCTTTTTTCATCAGAACTAACTAAAACATCATACTGCTTTCAACACTATAAATATATATCGCTCATCTGAGACAACACCACTTGATATGCCAAATTCTCTGACAAAAAAACAACCATTTTCTCTCAAAGTTCTGACAAATCGGGTATTTTCCATTTTTTAACACTTTACAACAAAGTTGAAAAGTGTTTATGACTTTGTTCATTCTGTCTGTCTGTCCGTTAGCACGATAACTGCCGTAAAAATTACTTTTTTTTTTATTATTCAGAATAGTTTTTTTAATTATTTTATGCATAGTTATTTAGCATTTTGTATTAGCATGTTATATGTTATTTAGCATTTTGCTAATTTTTGGCACAAATTGGTTCCTTAGCGACCAAAAATATTATCAGAGAGTCTTGACAAAAATCAAAGAACATTCTCTCTAGCAATATTTGAACTGAATCAGCAGGACAATTCCTTCATTTTTTCATTTTTAACACTTTACAGCAAAGTTGAAAAGTGTTTATGACTTTGTTCATTCTGTCTGTCCGTTAACACGATAACTGCCGTAAAAATGACTTAATCAAAATGAAATTTTAGTATGTTGTTCAGACGGTCTGTTGGACCTATTGGAATATAAATTAATAATATCACCCAATTAGTTTTGGATTGAATCCGGGTTGAAAAAATGAAATACATTGTACCCTGTGGGACCTAATTTTTCAAACATTTTTTAAGCGGATTTAATATTCACAAACTGCTTCCAAAATTTTAGGTAATATTCAAATTGTTCCATAAAATATATAAAAAAATTTCAAAATATATTCAGTAGGTTTTTAAATAAAAATTAAAATAATAATTTCACCTCTTATATGAAGCGATCACGTAACCATTATATGAGGAGATCATGTGACCCACTTCAAAATGAAATATGGCATCCATCTTGTTAAAAATCGTGACTTTTAAAGTTCTTTTTAATTCATATTGAGTGTTGTATCCGTGCTAAAACCACTTTATTTTTGCTTAAATTCTGTGCATCTACATACTAAAAGAACGCAATTACAATATATTTGAGTTTAAATGATCATCCAAATTTGATTATTTCTACAACGAAGCCTATTTTTCACTTATGTAAAATGTAAACAGCAAAATATGTAGAATGAGTTGTACAAGAACTGCTGCATTTCTTTAATGCAAAATTATTTAGATCATGGAGTCTGCATAGCTGATATGAATGAGATATTCATTGATTTTACAGAGAGAAGGACAATTTTTTTCGATGAAGTTTTACGCATAGAGTTTAATTACTTGTAGCTCCATGGTCTTAAGTTTTTAAATAAAATAAATTATTATAGTATTATGATGAATGAAATGAATAGGAAAATGTTTGTGAATGAAATGCTGCTTTTATAGAGAGAGTCAAGCGTGTTATTTCTTCTATGACGTCATTTGAATGAATTTCAGTTGTTTTTGATGAAGTTTTCAAATATAATAAATTATTGTAGAAATTATGATAATTTTAAAAACATTACCGAGGAATGTATCGCATTTTAGAGATGTTCAAACTGTCTTTTAAACCAGGCAATTTATATTTCAATGCCGTCATTTGAATGAAGTTCATTGTTTTCGATGAAGGTTTAAATTTTCAAATATAATAAATTAATGTAGTATTGTGATAAGCTTTAAAATATTACCTAGGAAAGTAGGGTTGCACCGAATACCATATTTTGCCGAATACCGAATATTCGGTTAAAATTCTAACCGAATATTCGGCCGAATACCGAATATTCGGTTAAATTTTTTTAAAGGTAATTTTTCTATTTTATGCCAATTTAAAATAGAAAATGTGTTTCTATTTTGTGCCTTTTTTAAATGCATTTACATTTAACATCCTAAATTTGTTTGCATTTACATTAAGTATAATTATTAATTTAAAATAAATAAAAAATGAGATAAATCATTTCAAAAGCAAATTAATATAGTACTTAATTTGTTTTGTGTTTATCTGCATAAATTGATAATTGATAGTTAGATTCTGATATGTGATAATCATGGCTTCATGTTATGTTATGTTATAGAGAATCTTGCATTTACCTTACATGCAAATACAAGCCCAAGTTGCTTAAAATATCATTACAAATTAGAATTACAATTTATTCAAGTGAATTTTTGCTATCTTAGTCTCTTCTGTAATGTAATTAATAAATAATTTTATCAGAATTGAAACTGAGCAGTCAAATTCAAACATAGTCAAATCATTTTTCTTTTTAAAGTGCAAAGGATACATTGTCAGAATGTCTAGCCATTCTTTTTTAAGTTGTTGTTACAACAAACTACAACAGAGTAGATACTGATAGATAACTAAACAGTTACCCCCTGTGACAAAAGACTCAACAAAGTAATCTTCTCTTTAGAAATCATGAAAGAAATTAGAAGGGTTAACTACACACATAGAGAGAAATTCTTTGGTTATCTTACTTGACACATTTTAATGGATACAAAGGAACACCTATGGCATCCGGCATCCTCAGTATCTTCTCTATCTCTATCGAAATTAAAATACTGCAAAATTGAATATTCATCAAATTGGTTTTTTTTTATATATTAATCACCTTCACCTTTTTTTAATATTGGTGAAATGATAATTGATTTTTTTTAGCTGCATATTTTATAAAAAATTAACCGTTATATTTTTGAACACGTAATATTATGAGTTTTATTTTCTGGTTACTGCTTCATATTTAAACGAGTTAGTAAGGTTAAGGTGTGATAAGATTTAAGAAAAATTGAAAAAACAACAGAATTTAATATCAGATTGTTTACTTTTACATTAAAATTATTTTAAATACGATAATATTGGTAAGTAACAATTTAAACTAATTTTGCACTATGATACTATAACTTTCATTCATTGTATAAAAAAATGTGCTTTACCAATTATCGAATGTTTAAAATTTTTCTTACTATTCGGTTTGGCCGAATATTAAAGTATTCGGCCGAACCGAATATTCGGTTTGACTGCCGAATAGGCAGTATACCGAATACCAACCGAATATTCGGTGCAACCCTATAGGAAAGTATTGCATTTTAGAGATGTTTAAATAAAATTGCATTGAAGTTGGAAAGTGTTTCATAATCAATGCTTTAAGCATGATTGATCTTTCTTGTTTTTTAAGTACATCGAAATTTACATTTTTTAAGTTATCTGATACTTATTTTACCGCATCCAAAAAAGTAAAATTGGTATTATTCTATAGTTTGGCATACAATTTTTAACATTTTACAACAGAGTTGGAAAGGCTTATGACTTTGTTCATTCTGTCTGTCTGTCTGTCCATTAGCACGATAACTGCCGTAAAAATAACTTTATCAAAATGAAATTTTAGTATGTTTTTCAGACGGTCTGTGGGACCTATGGGAATATAAATAAATAATATCACCCAATTAGTTTTGGATTGAACCCGAGTTGAAAAAATGAAATACATTGAACCCTATGGGACCTAATTTTTCAAATATTTTTTAAGTGGATTTAAAATTCACAAATTGCTTCGAAAATTTTAGGTAATATTCAAATTATAAAGTTCTTTTTAATTCATATTGAGTGTTGTATCCGTGCTAAAACCGCTTTATTTTTGCTTAAATTCTGTGCATCTACATACTGAAATAATGCAATTACAATATATTTAAGTTTAAGTGATCATCCAAATTTTATTATTTCTACAACGAAGCCTATTTTTCACTTATGTAAAATGTAAACAGCAAAATATGTAGAATGAGTTGTACAAGAACTGCTGCATTTCTTTAATGCAAAATTATTTAGATCATGGAGTCTGCATAGCTGATATGAATGAGATATTCATTGATTTTACAGAGAGAAGGACAATTTTTTTCGATGAAGTTTTACGCATAGAGTTTAATTACTTGTAGCTCCATGGTCTTAAGTTTTTAAATAAAATAAATTATTATAGTATTGTGATGAATGAAATGAATAGGAAAATGTTTGTGAATGAAATGCTGCTTTTATAGAGAGAGCCAAGCGTGTTATTTTTTCTATGACGTCATTTGAATGAATTTCAGTTGTTTTCGATGAAGTTTTCAAATATAATAAATTATCGTAGTATTATGATAATTCAAAATTATAATCGAGGAATGTATCACATTTTAGAGATGTTTAAACCAGGCAATTTATATTTCAATGCCGTCATTTGAATGAAGTTCATTGTTTTCGATGAAGGTTTAAATTTTCAAATATAACAAATTAATGTAGTATTGTGATAAGTTTTAAAATATTACCGAGGAATGTATTGCATTTTAGAGATGTTTAAATAAAATTGCATTGAAGTTGAAAAGTGTTTCATGATCAATGCTTTAAGCTTGATTGATCTTTCTTGTTTATAATTTATACTCTAATTCTCTGGTCTCAAACGACTTGTAGCTGATGACTGCCAAACGTAGCTCTTTAGAGCAAAGCTACCCGCAAGGTTCGCAGTTTCAAACGGATATACAAAAATACACAATACCACCTGGAAAGATGACAATGGTCTGGTATATAGAATCGAAAAACAATTACAGATGAGAGTTTTTTGGTATATAGTACATCAAATAAGTCATCCCTACTTCGTGGTTATCCTTTATAGTTATAACTGGAGACAGCTACTTTTGAAAAATGTCGATCTCATGGATGTAAATATTTATTTTTCTCTTTGAACTAAGAGGTCAATCAAAAACGTTCCGGTAGGCAGGTGCTGTTGTTATTAGCGTAAACATGTTTCCAGGGGGTAAAGAGGAACTTGATTTGTGTGCGTGATAGTTTATGGCCCTGCAGTAGGGAAGATGTAAACAAGATGGAAATGAAATGTAACATTTATGTTTTAGAAGATTTTAAACATTTTTTTTTTCTGGTTTAATAATTGAAAATTGCATTTTCTGGTTTTTAATAAAATACGAAATTAGAAAAAAATCTCGAAATTTCCTAGAGGGGACAATGCCCCCTCTGGAAAATTTCAGTGGGAGCTGATGCCCCCCACCCCCCGTAGTCGGCGCCTGTGAGTCAAAGTGCCAAAATTAAGTTTTATCTTTTAAAGGACCCTAATTATATATATATATGTGTGTGTGTGTTTCTTTTTCATTCATTTTAAATATAAAATACTCCTGATAGGATTAAATCCTCCCCCCCTTTAGTTACACCTATGCCATATGATAAATAATGAAATAGTGAATTTCTTACCTGTTCTTTTTGTTTACTATCCACATAAAAATTTTCAAGAAGAATCCTTTACTAAGAAATATATCAATTTTTCAAGCTAATGCTAATTTTTTTTTTTTTTTTTCAAGAAAAATTATCCTTCACATCAATTTTTTTCTTTTCTACTTCCAAAGAAATAGGGGCCACCCTAAGCTCATTAGTCATTCTCGGTTATCCGACCCTCCCGCAATCCCGTTTAAGTCGAATAATCGGGACTGTATTGTAATTTAAAACTTTTAATATTTAGAGACCTAGACTATTAGACTATTTTAACCTAGACTATTTTAAAAGGTTTTCTATACTATTGCTATGATCAATTTCAGGTAGGTTCACCCAATGAATCAGGAAGCCAGCCTGAGTCTGAAAAATTATCTAAAACTTCACAATGGTTCGAAGAATTGGATCTAAAACATTTTCCCTTCAACCTCCACAGCAGACCTCAGTAGTAAAACTAAAGATTCATATCACCTAAATGATATAGGTTTATATGCCAATTCCAGTGACCTCAATGAAGATGCGAGGGAGCGTGTAAGGGAAAGAGAATTGGATTACAAGTTGTAATTTTTTCTTTGAAGTTCAAATCTCTTAAAGATGACAAGAAGACAAGAAAACAAGAACTTTTCAGTTGCAGTTGCCAGAACTTTTTCCATGGCTAGTATATTCTGCTTTTGCTAAAGATGCATTTTGTAAAACTTACGTCTTATTTGCAAATAAGTCTGGTTCAGAAAAGGGATCACATGTAAAACAGCATAGCTTAGTTTTTGTGCCATTCCCAAAGTGGAAGGATGCTATACAGATATTCGATAAACACTGTTACACAATACCATAAAGATGCTGTAATGAGGGCGCAAGATTTTATTAGTGTACGTGAAGGCTGGCAAGAAAGCATTAATTTGAGAATTTGTAAGTAAGCAAAAGAGGAAGCCGAACTAAATAGAGTGAAACTTCGTACCATAATAGAGACACTAATTTTATGTGGAAAGCAAGATATTGCCCTCAGGGGGATCAAAGCAGTGGGCAGTTGACTATTGATGAACCAGAAAAAAATAATTTTAGAGTTTTATTGAGGTATCGAGCTCGACGAGGAAACAACACACTTTTGGATCACATTAGTACCGCTGGGGGGAGGGGGATGCATTATATACAAGTCCATTCATACAGAATGAAATTATTTCAATTATTGGGAAATAAATTCAAGGGCAAATTGTGGGAAAAGTTCATTCAGCCCAATTCTTTTCAATTTTTAGCTGATGAAACTTCATTACTAATACAGAACAGTTTTCGTTGTATATTAGATATTTGGACTAAGAAACCATGAAAATTACAGAAGACTTTTTAAAGTTTGTTGAAGTAAAGTACATTACTGGCAAAGGACTTGCTTCCATCGTTAAAAAAGAACTTCATGAATTAGGGCTTGACCTTAAGAAAATGAGAGGACAGGGTTATGATGGTGCTGCCACCATCTGAGTGAGTTATTCAGAGGAATCATGTCGAAAATCGCAAATCGAGTTTTCGACGGATCTACACGTTTCGAGACCTCTAGAATACGAAAAAACTATTTTTAGCGTGACGTCTGTGTGTGTGTGTGTCTGTATGTCCGTCTGTCTGTCTGTCCAGATTTTGTATCCACTCTAACTAAAAAACTAATGGACCGAATTTCATAAAATTTGGTAGGTAAGTCACTTGTGGTCGAATCTGGTGATGATTAGTTTTGGGTACGATTCGGAATAAAAGAACCCGCTGCTTTCTTTTTTTTTTGCGAAATGGCCCGCCAAAGGCTGTATCCACTCTAGCTGAAAAAATAATAGACTGAATTTCACAAAATTCGATAGATAAGTCGCTTGGTGATTACCCTGGTGCTGATTAGATTTTGGTACGATTCGGAAAAAAATAACCTGTCTTCTCTTGCAAAATGGCCATCAAAAATCGTCAAAATCTAAAATAAAAAACTACGTATGCTCAAATATATCCATTAAATGCATGTTCTATACGTAATTTTTAACGAAGAAAAGAATAAGACACCCCGTGGGCCATCCGGACGTCCATTTTGCTACTCATGTCTTCGGACGAATCGGTCGTTCTGGGCTTTCGACACTCCATGGGCCATGACACTAGGACTAGTCGTTCTCGAGATATTTGAGCTTTTTCGTGTTTTCTCTACGTTACCTTTGAAAATAAGTCCAGTTACCAAATGAGAACGGAAATTGGATTAAAAGTTAATTAAATTTAATTAAAATAAAGAGAACGTGGATATAAGTCTGCAGGGAAAGTCATGTGCTGCCCACATCAGATTTTTACTTTCCCTGCAATGCATGGTAATGTATAGGGAAAGTATTGGAATCATGTCGAAAATCGCAACTCGAGTCTTCGACTGATCTACACGTTTCGAGACCTCTAGAATACGAAAAAGCTGTTTTTAGCGTGACGTCTGTGTGTGTGTGTCTGTCTGTCTGTGGAGATTTTGTATCCACTCTAACTGAAAACGAATTGACCGAATTTCATAAAATTTGGTAGGTAAGTCACTTGTGGGCGAATCTGGTGCTGATTAGGTTTGGGTACGATTCAGGATAAAAGAATCTGCCTTTTTTTGCGAAATGGTCCGCAAAAACCTGTATCCACTCTAACTGAAAAACTAATGAAACGAATTTCACAAAATTCGGTAGATAAGTCGCTTATGGATTAATTACCCTGGTGCTGATTAGATTTTGGTATGATTCGGACAAAAATAAACTGCCTTTTTTTGCGAAATGGCCCACAAAAATCGCCAAAATCTAAAATAAACAAGAAAGATCAATCGTGCATAAGCATTGATTATGAAACACTTTCCAACTGAAATGCAATTTCATTTAAAATTTCTCAAAAATGTGATAAATTCAGTGGTGATATCTTTTACATTATCACAGTACTACAGTAATTTATTATACTTAAATATTTAAAACTCTCTCGCAATATAAATTATCTGATTCTCTATGCAAAATCAATGAATATTTCATTCATATAACTTGTATTCCAGACTCCAGAGCTAAATAATTTTGTGTGAAAAAAATTCAGCAATTCTTATGTAACTCACCTTACAATCGCTTGAGATATTTGCATTCTGCATAAGTTAAAATTAGGCTTCGTTGAAGAAATAATAAAAGTTTAGGGATCATTTCAAATCACAACTATTGTAATTGCGTAGGTGCGGAATTTAGATACACAGATAGTACACAGATACACAGATAATATATGTTTGTGTGTGTGTATGTATGTATTCAAACTATTGGAATCGTGCCGAAGATCGGAACTCGAATTTTCGAAGGATCTACACGTTTTGGGACTTCTAGAGCACGAAAAAACTATTTTTAGGAAGACGTCTGTGTGTGTAACGGTGTATCTGTGTGTTTTTCTGTGTGTCTGTGAGGATATTGCATCCACTCTAACTGAAAAACTAATGGACTGATTTTCATAAAATTTGGTATGTAAGTTTTTTGTAGGAAACCCTGATGTTCATTAGATTATAGTACGATTCGTAATAAAAGAATCTGCCTTCTTTGCGAAATGGCCGGCAGAAATTGTCTTTATCCACTCTAGCTAAAAACTAATGGACTGAATTTAACAAAATGTAGTGTATAATATTTCAATAACCTACAAGTGATTTATATACCACATTTAACAAAATTTGGTATATAAATCACTTGTAGGTTATTCTAGTACGATTCGGGAAAAAGGAACGGGCTGTTTTTGCGAAATGGCCCGCAAAAATCGTTAAATATAAAAATAAAAGACTACGTGTGCTCAATTATATCAATTAAATTCCTATTTTATACGTGATTTTTGACAACAATAAGATAAGACTAACCCCATTACTCTAGGACTAGCCGTTCTTGAGATATTTTAGTTTTTTCGCGTTTTCGCTACGCCACCTTTGACAATAAGTCCAGCTATCAAATGAGAACCAAATTTGAGTTTAACGTGCAAATTCAATGTCATTTAAAATACTTATGGCTGTTATTTTGTGCAGATAAACTGAAATTATTATTGAAGAAATAAAGAGAACGTGAATATGAGTCTGTGGGGAAAGACATGTGCTGCCCACATCAGAATTTTTAACAACATTGCAACAATGATTTATAGAAGTGAACGGGGATTATTTACAGGCTATTTCGAAAAAAAATGTAGGATCTATATTTAAAGATCCACCAAATTTTTGTAGAATAAAATGTTCTACAAATTTAAGCTGTGTACCAAATTTTAACTCTGTAGGACGTAGGAAAGTGCATTAAAAATGCCATCAAATAAGTATATCATGAAGAGTTATATAAAATTTTAAAAAAATTGAAAGATTGTTATCTACCAAATTATTTTAAAATGTGAAGCCTCTCTCATGTACAAAATGATTAAACTCTTGGAAAGATATTTATTATATAATATATCTCTTTTTTCTTTCTGGAGGATATCCCAAAAGTCAGAATTTAATTGAATTTGTTTTTCTCCCTTTATTAAATAATTTTTAATTAAAATACTACCTAACATATTTTACTGAAATTTTTTTTATATATTTTAGGGGACAATGTGAATATTTCCTAAAAATTTCGAAGCAATTTGTGAATTTTAAATTTGCTTAAAAAATGTTTGAAAAATTAGGTCCCATATAGGGTTCAATGTATTTCATTTTTTCAATCCGGGTTAAAAAAAAAACTAATTGGGTGATATTATTTATTTATATTCCCATAGGTCCTGCAGACCGTCTGAAAAACATACTAAAATTTCATTTTAATAAAGTCATTTTTACGGCAATTATCGTGCTAACGGACAGACAGACAGACAGAATAAATGAACAAAGTCATAAACACTTTTCAACTATGTTGTAAATGTTAAAAACTACTTATGCTGAAATATCTCCATTAAATGCTTGTTTAATACGTAATTTTTAACGAAGAAAAGAATAAGACCAACCCCATTACACCGAGACTAGCCGTTCTCGAGATATTTTAGTTTTTTCGCATTTTCTCTATGCCACCTTTGAAAATAAGTTCAGTTATCAAATGAGAACGAAAATTTAATTAAAAGTGAATTTAATTTAATTAAAATAAAGAGAACGTGAATATAAGTCTGCAGAGAAAGTCATGTGCTGCCCACATCAGATTTTTTTTACTATAAAAATTTTTGCAGTGACCCTAGAACTTAGTTTTGCCTGTGGGACCCGACAAAGCTTAAAGCGGCCATGCTAGATGCTACAGCCCTTTAGGAGGAAAAATGACACAAATTTGCATAAAATCATATGTGCATTTACTTTAGATAGAATTGTTCTAAATTTTGCTATGTCAGCATTCCTTCCCAGTGACCTTCGGATGCACTCTAAATGTTTACTTCCTTCTACACCCACACAAAGGTAAAAAGGAAGAAACTTAGAACTTGAAACCACTATTTACTTTGTATGAAATATTATACACCAATAGAAACACTTTAGTTTCCTTACCATAAAAACAACTTAGAACGAACGTTTCTAGAGAATCTTCAAGAAAGCAGTTAGTTAGTCCCTTCGCTTAAGTGATAAAAAAAAAAAACTGGCGCAATGAACAACAGATCAGACGATTTAACTGTAGAATTGCTAAATGAAAGTTTGTGGGAGGAGTTCTATAGTTATGGAACGGAGATGATTCTAACAAAGAAAGGCAGGTAAGAATTCATTTGTTTATAGAAATTATTATTATTGAACACAAGTGAGTAAGCTGCTTATTTTGGACTACTAGACGCGATTTGCTGTTGTCTGTCTGCATGCTTTGTTCGATGATAAATGCCCTAAAACTAAACCATTCTTTTTACTTTCCCTGCAATACATGGTAAAGTATTGGAATCATGCCGAAAATCACAACTCGAGTTTTCGACGGATCTACACGTTTCGAGACCTCTAGAATACGAAAAAACCATTTTTAGCGTGACGTCTGTCTGTGTGTCTGTGCAGATTTTATATCCACTCTAACTAAAAAACTAATGGACCGAATTTCACAAAATTTGGTAGGTGAGTTACTTGTGAGCGAGTCTGGTGCTGATTAGTTTTGGGTACGAGTCGGAGTAAAAGAACCCGCCTTTTTTTTGCGAAATGGCCCGCAAAAGCTTGTATCCACTCTAACTGAAAAACTGATGGACCGAATTTCACAAAATTCGGTAGATGAGTCACTTGTGGGTTACCTTGGTGCTGATTAGATTTTAGTACGATTCGGAAAAAAATGACCTGCCTTTTTTTGCAAAATGGCCCGCAAAAATCGTCCAAATCTAAACTAAAGAACTGGGTATACTCAAATATATCCATTAAATGCTGATTTAATACGTAATTTTTAACGACGAAAAGAATAAGACCAACCCCATTACACTAGGACTAGCCGTTCTCGAGATATTTTAGTTTTTCGTACTTTCCCTACGCCACCTTTGAAAATAAGCCCGGTTACCGCATGAGAACGAAAATTGAATTAAAAGTGAAATAAATTTAGTTAAAATAAAGAGAACGTTAATATAAGTCTGCAGGGAAAGACATGTGCTGCCCACATCAGATTTTTTACATTATTTTGTATTGGAATCATGTCGAAAATCGCAACTCGAGTTTTCGACGGATCTACACGTTTCGAGACCTCTAGAATACAAAAAAACTATTTTTAGCGTGACGTCTGTGTGTGTGTCTGTCTGTGCAGATTTTGTATCCACTCTAATTTAATTGACCGAATTTCATAAAATTTGGTAGGTAAGTCACTTGTGTACGAATCTGGTGATGATTAGTTTTGGGTATGACTCGGGTTAAAAGAACCCGCCTTTTTTTGCGAAATGGTCCGCAAAAGCTTGTATCCACTCTAACTGAAAAACTAATGGACCTAATTTCGCAAAATTTGGTAGATAAGTCGCTTGTAGGCCACCCTGGTGCTGATTAGATTTTGGTATAATTCGAAAAAAAATAACCTGCCTTTTTTTGCAAAATGGCCCACAAAAATCATCAAAATCTAAACTTAAGAACTACGTATGCTCAAATATAGCCATTAAATGCTTGTTTAATACGTAATTTTTAGCGAAGAAAATAATAAGACCAACCCCATTACACTAGGACTAGCTGTTCTCGAGATATTTTAGTTTTTCGTATTTGTCCTACACCATTTTTGAAAATAAGTCCAGTTTTCAAATGAGAACGAAAATTGAATTAAAAATTAATTAAATTTAATTTAAATAAATAGAACGTGAATATAAGTCTGCAGGGAAAGTCATGTGCTGCCCACATCAGATTTTTTACTTTCCCTGCAATACATGTTAATGTATAGGTAAAGTATTGGAATCATGCCAAATATCGCAACTCGATTTTTCGACGGATCTACAAGTTTCGGGACATCTAGAATACGAAAACTCTATTTTTAGTGTGACATCTGTGTGTGTGTCTGTTTGTGAATCTGTGTGTCTGTCTGTTTGTGAATCTGTGTGTCTGTCTTTGCAATGTATGTATCCACTTTAACTCAAAAACTAATGGATCGAATTTCATAAAATATGGTAGGTAAGTTACTTGGCTGTGACCTTGGTGCTGATTAGTTTTTGGTACGATTCTGAAAAAAAGAACCCGCCTTTTTTTGCGAAGAGGCCTGCAAAAATCGCCAAAATCTAAAATATATATATATATATATATAATGAAAGATTTTAATCGCAAATTATGCATAAACTACTGTATGTACAAAAAAACCCATCTCTAGCATATCTGTTACAAATGAGTAACTATAGACCAAGACTAAGAATAAAGATAGAAGGTAACATATCACTACAATGGAAAGGGGGATGAGAAGAATATAAGGATACAAAATTCACAACTAAAAGTATATAAATATAAATAAAAATAAAAAAGAAAACACGGCAAAAATGGAAAAGGCAATAATAACTAGCTCAAGATAAAAGATGAAGACATAGAGAACAATCAATTGAAACTACACAAAAAATGGCGGTTAGTTCGAAATTGCATTCTCATCAGGACAGCCATACAATTCGAATTAAAACCGATAGAATAGCCAGTTTCTGACAATGGCGATAGTATTTAACTATAGACACTATTGGAACTGTCTACTGGCTAGTGGAAGGAGAAAAATAAATCAATTGAATTACAAATCAGAAAATTAATACCTCCTCGAACAGAAAAATGAACTCACAAGCATTGTTACCACGTGTAAATGGAAGAAGCCACTGAGCATTTCACCTCACTTCGTCAATGCGAGTGGGCACCGGAATGAATACATTTGAACGATACATAATATGTATGGAGACTTTCAAAAATAGTAATCAGTATAGGACTCAGGACAAGTGGAAAATAGTCATTCGAAAATAGTAAACAGTAATAGACTCAGGCCAAGTGGTAAGTTGGGTGATAAGAATGGGTGAATTCTCAAAATGAGTTATCCAACCAAAGATAAATAATGCATGTGTAAAACTATTACGTGGTATATTTGAAATTATTAATAATATTATTTACAAATACTTCCGGATATTGGTAATTTTGACAAATGCGTTTAAGATTATTGATGTGGAGAAAGTGAAACCGAGGATCAGAGAGTCGATGTATTCGAAATAGCTGGTTTAAAATGATGTTTCTAAACAATTGAATAGAATTACAAGATTGGTATGATAGCAGCTTTATGATAGTGAAGTTGTAAGAATCTTTTTTATCATATAGATTGGTGATTACATGATTATGGAGGGTATCTAGATTTAGGTCTAAAAAGTTTACAGTTTGACTAACGCTAGGCTCATTAGGAATTCATTCTAGGTTAGATGGGTAAAAATCAATATTAATTGGTTCGGAATCAGCAATGATAATACAAATTAAGTCGTCAACATATCTATATATAATATATGAATTAGAGTTAAAATGAAATTCATAATAATAAAGATATAAATTAGCGAGTATACTACTACTACAGCCACCTTGTGGTACACCAGATGTTTGTAAATAAATGTTATCACCTTGGATAATATAATTGTTGTATAACACAAAGTGTAAGAGCATAGGAAAGTTTTTGACATTAAATGCAACATTATTGGAAGATAGATAGTCATGATAAAGAGAGATAATAACTTTATATAAATCTTTAATGACAATATTATTAAATAGGTCTTTAAAATCAAAGGTATGGAAACCAAGAATGTGTGGAAGCTTGCTAAGGTGATTTACTAAATCAATACTATTGTTTAAAATGAAATATCCTGAATTCCTAAATTTAAGAGATTCAATAATTCTATTTAAACAGTTAAGCAAATACTTACTAGCAGTAGTGGTAAAGGTATTATGTCCACAAGTGACTGTTCTAAAACTGAGAGGTGATTTATGGAATTTAAGAAGCCAAAGTAACATAAGGAAATTTAAAAAACTTACAATTAATATTTAATTGTGTATATAATTTTAACATTTTAGTTTTGATTTTGATAGACTGATTATTAATGGGTTTAAAAATGTGATTACTTTTTAAGTAATTCTGTAACAGAGAAACATAATATTTTTTACAAATGATGGCATAATTATTAGAAGCTTTATCTACATAACTTATGACATAATGTTGTTGTAGTTCTTTAATAGCAGATAGGAGTTGTTTATAAGGATACCTAGGCTTCGTTAATTTAATGTTTATAATATATATATATATATATAACATTTTTAAGTAGATGTAAGGTAGTATACTTCCATAGATGGAATGCTTCAATAGAAATGGAATGTGAACAAGCAAGTTGATATATGAATTTATCAAAATCAAAAGATATAGACTGAAGAAGTTGTTTAGGGTGATGGCAGAATGGAATGCGAAATTTAGACCCTTTATTCATAATATCCCTAAGTATATCATCCTGAACTATACTGAGATCCCCAGTAATAATGTGTCCATGAGAGGAGTTGACATAAGGGGCAAGATTTTTATTGCTGCATACACATGATGTAAGGTCATCGGAGTTTAATGTCTTGGAAACTTCATTGTAATTGTAAATAGTTCTACCAATTGGTAAATTATATTTGAATGATTTTTGTATTTTGATTTCTTTTACTGGTAACAAGTGCTGATGTTTTGCAAATAAATTATTGAAGTTAAGAGAATTAAGAATAGGGTGTTTAAAAGAAATTACACAGTAAGCTATTTTAGTATGTGGATTTGGTGAATGGAGAAGGTAGTAATTTAAGAAATTTGTACGTGAAATAAGCAAATCATAAAATAAATGTTTAAAATGCTCATGAGTTAATTTTAATTTTAAAAAATTTGTATAAACAATACTTAATTTGAATTTTCTAACTTTATATAACCAAGTTCTAATAGGTAGAAAATCGAAAGTTTAAGAATAATTATATTGTAATTTCAAAATGTCTGCATTGTAATCAATAGTTTTACCTTTTCCACTCTTATATCGCTTTTTACTAGGAGTTGATGACTTTGAATATTGAAAAAGATGTTTATATACTGAAGATTTATTAGAATTGTATTCAAAACTATTGTTAACTACATTATTATTATTATAAATTTGATTTAAGCCATAGGGGAAGAGAGTTTTATATTTTTTAATGTAATAATTTTCAAATACTAATCTATCAGTGAGTGAAATTTTAATATCTAAAATATGAAGGGATACATTTTTAAATCCGTGTGTAGCAAAGTGCTGATATTCAAATTGATTTTTAGTAGGGAGATCATTAAAAACTTTATGGTCAAATTTTTTAATATGATCCCTGTGGACATTCATTCTCAGATGAAAAGGGCTGCTGGTTTGGCCAATATAGGATAAGTTACAAATAGTACAATTAAGTTTGCATATGCAATTAAAAACTTTGCAGAATTTTTGTGAAGTGGAATGATTATTAATTTGTGATGGGTCAGCATAAGGACAAGTTTTGCACCTAAGATTATTGCATCTATTGAAGGAATATGATTTAGATTGAGAGTAGGTATGGTATTCTTCCAAATCGTCTATAACGCTTAATTGGTCAATGTTTGTCGATCTATAATTATCCCAATTCATAATAATAATAGACCGGACACTAGGAAATGAATAAAATTTACATCACGAATTTTAATTAAAATTCCCAATATAAACCCCTTCAAAAACTATTTTGTCAGGTACGAATTTCAAATTATAACTAATACCATAAAGAATTGAAACGAAATTTCGGAGAGTAACAAAACAAGCGTAGTAGATAAGATCTAAATGAGATTTTCATACGAAACATTCATAAATAGTCAAAATCTTCCGGAAAGGAAGATACACAAAGCCATTAATACGTATGTGTCTGACTGAATCCTTACAACTGCAGGCAAAAGAGGGTCACATATAATGTAAATGCATGTCTAGATTAAAATGTAAAAATCAGCAATATAAGATATTGACGTCTGGGTTAACTAAAAGATACAGAAATAAATAACACAAAAAAACACAATAAACTCTAATGCCTGCCGAGAGATGTCAGCACTATACACACACATATAAAACGAGTTTGAGAATCGAGTGTGAAATCTACCAAAAAGAGCAATAACCCGCAGAAAACATCATAAAAGCGATAAGAGAACTCAAACCAAAATACTCCAAAATGCGAAATGTGAAGACATACCAAAATCAATTGAAGGAATGAAAGGATTAGCTAAATAAAAGCAATATCCATAGAGGGCCATGTTAAGACATAGATGGGCTAGTAGTTAAAGTATAGAAATGCGTTAGCGATAATAATCATCAAAATAAAATAAAATTTAAATTAAAAAGAGAATAAACTCTGTAATAAGCGCAAATGCAGCTTTACAACAGGTTTTGCCTTTTTCAAAAAAGTTTTTGCAAATATGAAAATCAAAAGGTGGATGGTAGAATTCAGAAGTAAATAATAAATGTAAATGTACAATTAAAAGATGTAATAGAAGTCAGTATATAGAAAACAGGATATAAAATACTAAATAATACAGAATACATATATATATATATATACGTAATATATATATATACGTAATATATATATATATATATATATATATACATATATATTACGTATTCTCAAATGTATTTATTAAATGCTTGTTTTATACGTAATTTTTGACGAGGAAAAAAGTGAGACCAACTCCATTACTCTAGGACTAACCGTTCTCGAGATATTTGAGATTTCTCGCATTTTTGTTATGCCGCTTTTGGAAAAATGTCCAATTACTAAATAAAGACAAGAATTGAATGAAAAATGCAAGTGTAGTGTTGTTACACTCAATTTAATGAATTATTAAAGAAGTGAAGAAAAAATGAATTTGAGTCTGCAGGGAAAGTCATGTGCTGCCCACATCAGATTTTTTCATACGGATATGTGGTATACATATTAATATTTTACAGCCCGAATTCGTTGCTGAGCGTTGAGTCCACTTAGACAATAAGAACTTGCAATTTCGCCCCAGTAGCTCAGCGGTAGAGCGTCTGCTAGCCAGATCGTTGAAGATCCAGGGTTCGATTCCCGGCTGCAACAGCAAGGGTCTTTACAATGACGCCCGAACAAATCAACCCTGTAGGTTAGTGCAAAGATGTCGGAGATCTGAAGACCCCAGACCGTGCGACTCACATAGTGGGTTTAGAGTAGCTAGCTGCACGGCCGGGAAAGAATACCTGCACTCAGAAAGCACCCAAGGTCTACCATCCCGCCAAACGAACTTTTATTTAGGTCTAAAAATATAGCAATTGATGAAAAATATTGTGATTAAACAGACAGTTTTACATTATATTTGAACTTGGCAAGTACGTCCATTTTTCAAAAATGGGAAAAGGGTTATTGCGAATATAGATAAAAAGATCATTGAAAAATAAAATTTAGAATGAGGTATAATAACGTAATGTAAAATAGATTAAAATTAAAGAAAATAATAAAATTTTAAAAGTAAAATTTAGAAAATATATAAAAAGAAAATATATGAAAAGGAAAAAAAAAATTAAGCACAAGAAAAATGAAAACAGAAATTTAGAATAAAATTTAGAAAAGAAAAATTAGAAAAAATACAAATAAAAAGGGTCAAAAGAAAAAGAAAGAACTGAGAAAATAAGAACAGTTAACACAGCATTTTTTTTTTTCCATAAACAGAAAATATGGAGGGAGCACAAGTCCATATAAGTTAATAAGAATGAAATAAAGAGATTCATTGATCAAAATTAATTGAGAGCAGAATTTACTCATAAGCTTAGGTCACTTTATTAGAAATTTCCATGGCAACAAGAATACAGTTTTGGGGTATGACTTATTCCGCCCGTACTAGCCGTAGGCTAGACCAGGTCCAAGAGCCCAAAAGTTACAATGAAATCAAATACAGTTTTTAATTTTATCTACTGAAGAGGGATTTGAATGAACTTTGGAGAACCAAATCCGTTTATTAGAGGGGGAGAGTTTGCAGAGACGAAAATTTTTAGAAAAAGGACAATTGAAAATGTAATGATCAACGTCAACGAATGTCGGAGGTCTGTAAGTGACTTTAGTACAACGAGCACAGATTCAGTGAACTCTTGGATATTGAGCACCGAATTCAATTCGAAAGGATAACGACCCCGCTGGAAGCCAACCTGGAGGATAAAAATTGCATCAGAAGGCTAGCCTGAGGTAAAAATAGCAGAAGGCGGTCAATCAGAATGTCAGTTGCACGCCAATCTGACATCAGAGAGTGGAGAATGCAGAATCCACTTCGACAACAAGAGCTTGCAATTCCATCCCAGTATCTCAACGGTAGAGCGTCGGCTGGTCAGTTCGAAGATCCAGGGTTTGAGTTCTTGTTGGTGCAACAAGGGTTTTTACAGCGTGATTGGATAAAAATTGCACGTGCTACGCCCTATTTACTGAGATATTATGTTCGACGATAATTCTTCTAAATCAACCGATTTCTTTGCAATTTGGGTATGTGGTTCAGTTAAAGCTCTTACAGGTCTAGTTCATTGCTGAACAGTGTCAGACAAAAAATTCCGCGGGTTGCCCCCCCCCCCCCCCCAAAAAAAAAAAAAAAAAATTCATTGATATACATTATTCAACGATAACTCTTCTGAAACTTAAGCAAATTTTCTGTAATTTGGATATGTGGTACAGTCGGTAAAAAAAAAAAAAAATGATGTGGGCAGCACATGACTTTCCTTATATAATGCAATGAATTTACTACTTTTACAGTACAAAAAAATAGATTATTTTTATAGTAGTTATTTATATTCTTTCCAAGATATTGAATTTTCGTCAATGAGTCGTCATTTTCCATGTCGTCATCATCAATGAGTCGTCATTTTCCATGTCGTCATCATCAATGCGTCGTCATTGATTTAGCGAGTTTTTCATAAATTTAGCAACATTTAAAAAAGTCGCCAAGTTGGCGACATTCCACCAAATTCGTCGCCAAAATATCGCCAAGCGTTATGGACGGAAAAATAAGTTATTCTTAAAGCAGATAAATGACTATTAGCGTTCAAATACAAAAGTATTACTCAAAGTATCTTTTTTCATGAATGGAACGAACTAGATCCACGAGAATGCCATCAACTTTATCACATGATATTACTTATGAAAAGTGAACATGTTTCTCAATAGAAATATTTTTTTTTTATTTTATATGACTTTTTGATAATTTTTTTAAAAATGTGATATATCTCAAGAACGGTTCATGTTAACGTTCTAAAATTTATGTCAATCGTTTTCTAATGAAAAATTACATAAGAAATGTCTACTTGCGTAACTTTATTAGCGGTTTTTATTTTTTGAGGCTTTTTTCAAAATTTCACTCGAAAATTTAGGAGAATTCTGAACATTCGAATGCGTATAAAAACAATAGGCTTCCAGTGTTTATAGATTGTGATTTTTGACCAAATTTCGTTCGAATCGGTCCATTCGTTCGTCAGTTATCGTCTCTACAGACTCACTGACCTACACACACAACACACACGCACACACACAGACATTACTTCAAAAATGTTTTATTCGTGATCAGGGATGCTTGAAACGTGCTCTTCCGTCGAAAACTCGAATTCAAATTTTCGACCCCGTCACAACACTTTCCTTATACATTATTATATATAAGAAAAGTAAAAAAAAAATATATATATATATATAAATATAAATTATTAAATCCAAAGTTAGAATGTATGTAGTAACTCATAATACACTATTCCAAAATTTACAATTTTATATATATATATATATATATATATATATATATATATATATATATATAAAATTGTAAATCCAATGTTAGAATGTAAGTAGTAACTCATAATACACTATCCCAAAATTTTCTACAAAATACAAAGAAATAAAAGAAATTCAACCATAAAGAGGAAATTAAAGCGTAATGCAGGTCATAAAGACAAAGACATTCAACAAATTTCAAAGGTGAGGAATGAAAATAGGAAAACAAAAAAATCAAGTAAAATAGCTTGCACGTGGAAGAGCTTTAGGCTTAAGATAAGTTCATTTCGAAAAAATTCTTGTCAAGTTCATATATCCCTTCGAAATGAACACAAAAATGCTTGTTTCTGAAACACAAGATAGATTTTATCTATAAACTTGTGTTATATGGACGACAAGCATAAAGATTGGAAAAATAAAAGGAAACATAAATACCTTAAAATGCACTTCATTAGTACAACCATGCCGAGCAAAATATGACTAGACCAATGTTGCCATATGCAGAAATGAAAAGATGTGATTTGCTGTTGCCATAGAGAGTAATAAAAACAATGCTGCGTAAAAGCAATAAAATGAGATATTCTACAGTTAAAGATGCAAGATAAAAAGATAAAAATATAATAAATTCAAGAGAATGTAGAAGTACGGCTAAAATAAGATACTAAGGAGAGATTATTAAAATTTTAGGCTAATCGAAACTTATTAACTATACCATTTACTAAATATGCTGGATATTTATAAAATTTACTGGTAATTTTGAGGTTATTAATGTGCAAAGCATGAAATTTTTTATCTGATAAACTATAAATTCTAAAAAGTTGATTAAGTATAATATTTCTAAACAATTGAATCGAGTTGCAGGAATTAAAAGGTAATAATTTATTAATATTAAATTTAAAAAAATCTTTTTTATCATATAAATTAGTAACTATCCCATTAGTAGGTTCTATAATTAGATTTAAATCCAAATAATAAATATTATTACTAATAGTAGTTTCATTAGGTATTAATTCCAAATTATCCGGATAGAAATCTATATCTATAATATAGTTATCAGTAAATACAAGACAAATCGGATCATCTACATATCTGTAAATTTTATAATCTGTTGAAGTAAAGAATTTTTCATATTGATATAGGTATAAATTAGCTAACATACTGCTACTACAGCCACCTTGTGGAACACCTGAGACTTGTAAGTATAATTTATTACATTGAAAGATATAATTATTGAAAAGAACAAAATGGAGACGCTTAGGAAAATTGGTAAATTTAGTAAGAGGAGATTGATTAGTAATATAAGCATTATATAAAGCTAAAATGACATCATAAGGATCAGTGATCTTAATATTATTAAATAGATCTTTAAAATCAAAAGTTTGAAATCCTATTATTTTACCAAGTGTTTTTAATTTATTTTTTAATTCTTTACTGTTATTTAGAATAATTTAGTTATCACTAGAATCTCGTAAATTAATATTTAGTACATTTAAATAATTTAGTTATAATTTACTAGCAGTAGTAGAGTATAAATTATGACCACTAGTTACAGTTCTAAATTTAATAGGATTTTTATGAAATTTGGCTATAAGCACAATATATGGAAATTTCAAAAATTTATTATTAATATCTAAATCACTATACATATTTATAATTTTCAATTTGATACTATTAACAGAGTGTGAATCAATTTTAAATAGACTATTATTTTTTAAATAATCTAACAGATATTGAATATAGAATTTTTTACAAATAATAGCATAATTATTAGAGGCTTTATCAACATAAGTAATAACAAAAGATCTAAGTAAATTATTAACAGAGTGTTTTATATTATCCATATTATATATAGATCTAGATAAATTAATACTACAAATGGCATTTTTAATAGATCTTAAAATTGTAAATTTCCACATATTAAATGCCTCTAAAGGCTGAGCATATTTAGAAGCTAATCCATAAATAAATTTATCAAGGTCCAGATTGATTGACTTTAAGACATGTTTAGAATTATTACATGAAGTTAGCCTGAATTTAGTACCAAATGACATTATAGTTCTTAAAGATTTATCTTCAACAATCGCTAAGTCTCCAGTAACTATATGCCCCAAGTGTGGATTTATAAAATTAGCATAATTATCAACACTACAAATACATTCACCATCTACAGTTGTTGAAGAATCTTTGTCGACTGAGAGAGATTTTGAAATTGCATTGTAATTAAAAATGTTTCTTCCAATATATATATATATATATCCAAGTAGAAATAGTTTATAGATTTAATCTATCTATTTCTTCAGAAACATACATTTTTGTGTTTGCTTCTACAAAAAACTTGGACATGATTACATTTTTGTAGAGGTTAACAATTCATGATTTAGGCTTAGAGCCTCGTCCACGTGTAAGGCGTTTGTGCTTGATTTCGTTTGTTATACTTATTTCGATTCCATACCTTTATATTTTTTATTGACTTGTTGATTCGATATTTATTTTATTTATTTTTTTTCCATTTGCTTGAGGATTTTTACTTTTGTTTTGTAAGCCTGTTAGATAGTTGAATTTAGCTTAAGTTTTTCTTTTTTTGTTTCCATACCTTTTAATTTGGTTGATTTTCTGTAACTTGATAGCTTGTGTTTTGTATTTTTTATCCATTTGATTGATGATTTGCTGTATTATATTTTATTCTGTGGGTGTTTTTAAAAAAGTTAGGTTTATCGTGTTACATCTTCTTACTTTTCGTTCATTGGATTTTCAAACTTTTATTATATATATATATATATATATATATATATATATATATATATATATATATATATATATATATATATATATATATATATGTATATATATATATATGTATATATATATATATATAAGGATATAAACAAGAAGAAAAAGTAAGCGAGAACAGGAGTGACCATATGATTTGCATAGAATGGCAGGGGTAGATTGCGACACCCCTTTCCCGCTTAAAGCAGCTTTTACGACCCGGGCAACGCTCACGGCACCAATGTAACTCAATGGTCAATCTCCCACATGTGCAAAGACAGAAGCACCCGAACGGACACAAAAGCAAAGATGGAACCAAGCAAGGAAGAGATACACCCTACAATCCAACATGAAAACACAACATTTTATAAGGGAAAGTCGCGCATGCGCAAAAAGCGCTTTATATTGAAGCAAGTGATGAGCAGTGTTTATAAGCCTTATACATTTGTCCTTGATAAAGCTGTGACAAACATAAAAAATGTAAATTCTTCCGTAATGTATGACAAGATCTATAACAGATCATCTTTCTTTAACGACTTTTATCAACACTACCACCATATGAAGAACTTCAAATTCAAGAAATGCAATTCTAAGCGATGTAAGCTTTGTCCCGTAGCCAATCCACACCAAATTTCTACAAAAAAGGACAATATAAAAATCTTTTGCAAGACTTTTAATGTGGTATATTGCATATCATGCCTTGCATGTCAGGCGAAATATATAGGACAGACGCAGAATTCCCTGAATATCCGTATAAATCTGCACCGAAGTCAAGTGGGCAAAATCCAACAGCCAACCACCAATAATAACTTAGAAGTACGACATTTTCAAGTACACCCCTTCAGCAATATTATGGTAACTATTATTGATATAGTACCAGACTTTTCTGAACGCTTGTGGTGGGAAAACACCCATATAAAGCAATACAATTCTGCATATCCATATGGTCTGAATACTTTATTATTCAAGGAAAATTGCAATAAAGAAAGATGCAGGAATAGTCAAACATACCCTCTCTTAGAAAATTCAATACCTAAGAAAACTTATAGAAACCAAAGAGGAAAAAAAAAAGCAACATTTTAATTATATCAAAACAGAAGAAAAAATCTCAGAATTCATAAAAACAGAAATAACGGTGAAATTCGGATGGATCAAGAATATAGCCAACAGTATCAAAATTAAATACTTACAACGTATATGGAATTTTATTATAAATTTCAATTTAAGTGAAAATAACTGCAATACAGAAGATACAAACACTAATATAGACATCATTCTGAATTTAATTAAACTCAGAGCCGCAAAATATAATGTAGCACTTGAACCAAAATATCAAATTGACAAATCAAAAGAATTTTTTATCACAACATTTAAGAATAAAATGTTCGAAAGTATTCCATTCAAGCATATATTACATAATATAGAAGAACGTCTTCCTTTGCCTAATCTAAATATCAAGATATCCTATCGCTTTGTAAGAACCAACGGAAGAAGATTATTCAACTACAATAAATTATGTGTGTAAAACTGTGTCTTCATTTAATATTGAATCCTGTCAATGTCATAAAAATATACATTGTGATCCCTACCACAAGCATATAATTACTGGAAACTTAGATTTTATAAAAGATAATAAACTCAAAAACTTATTACAACTCGGTACTAAGTACCGAATACAAGAATTTAATAATATTTATAATGAATTCAATTACGATCTTGAAACCTTCATATACAAGATGGCAGTCAAACACAGTTTACCTGTACAGACTTTTAACGCATGGAAATATGCCTTTTACAGTGCTTTTTGCCAATTACTACCCGCGAAGAAACAAGTATTCTGGGAGTTCTCGATTTCCGTCTTCAATCAAGCAATTTAATGAAGAATTCGTATTGACATACACCGACAAAATCGTATCGAATTTTGATTCACGTGTAAAAAATTCTATGTCGATACTTTAACCCAATGCTATAAGGATAGTACCATGTATACCTTAATTCCTAGCAACGAATCAATCATCACTAATAGAATAAAAGCACTATATAAAAGAATTGGTATGGATATTAAATCAGTAAAATTTCCATACTTGATCCTCATTCCCAAGTTACACAAAAAACCAGTCAAGTTCCGAACTGTAACAGTGTGATGCGGATCATACCTGGAACAAGCAAATAAAAAACTTCTGAAATTACTCCAATGTGTTATGACTGGTATTAAGAGGCAAAACTCCATAATGTTAAAAAACGGACAGGAATTGATAGACCGACTGAAATTTTGCCATAAAGATTTGAACTTCAGAAGCTACGATTTCCGGGATCTGTTTAATAACATCGATTTAACAAACCTACAAATGATCTTGAAAGAATTACATGAGGAATACAATTTAAAACCATATATAACTCTTAGAAGATATTTGGATTTGATTGAGTTGGTTTTGAATGAAAACATACTATATGACGGTACGCATTACTACAAACAAGTCAAGGGCATACCCATGGGTGGTGCATGCTCATCAATATTGGCGGATATTTATCTATCCAAATATGAAAGAGGAACCCATATATTATCGGAAATACCTTATTTCCGTTATGTTGACGATGTGATATTAGGGGGTTATGCAAACACCCCTGACATAGATTTTGCATTCTACCCAAAAGAATTAGACTTAATTGAAAACCCGATCAATGAGGATGGATCGACAGACTTCCTGGATTTGTCAATAAGAAAACACCAACGGTATGGAATTTATACAACTATACACGACAAGAGAAATTCATACAATATCAAAATTAATAATATTATTGATTGGAATTCAAACCTCACTAAAAATATATTCAGAAATATTATTATCGGATACTTCAGAAGAAACAGAAACTACAGTACTTTTAAAAAAGACTGCATTTATGAATGTACTAATATAATAAATGATGCATTGAAAAGAAATTACCCTAGATATTTTTTACAACATTATTACTATTCCTTTTTCAAAGAAAGAAATTGTGCTTTGTTTGAATCTAAATGAGCATTCTTAATCATATAGATATATTCATATCTGCGATCCTATCATCATAAAGTCTTTTCGCGCATGCCCGACTTTCCCTTATAAAATGTTGTGTTTTCATGTTGGATTGTAGGGTGTATCTCTTCCTTGCTTGGTTCCATCTTTGCTTTTGTGTCCGTTCGGGTGCTTCTGTCTTTGTACATGTGGGAGATTGACCATTGAGTTACATTGGTGCCGTGAGTGTTGCCCGGGTCGTAAAAGCTGCTTTAAGCGGGAAAGGGGTGTCGCAATCCACCCCTGCCATTCTATGCAAATCATATGGTCACTCCTGTTCTCGCTTATTTTTTCTTCTTGTTTATATCCTTATATATATATATATATATATATATATGTATATATATATATATATATATATATATGTATATATATATATATATATAGATATATATATATATATATATATATATATATATATATATATATATATATATATATATATATATATATATATATATATATATATATATATATGTATATATAATAGTTTGAAAATCCAATGATAGAATAGAGGAAAGTTGCACTTCAAAAATCCTAACTTTAAAAAATGCCTACATAATAAAAATAAGTATTAAATAGAGAATCAGTAATAAAATGGGGGGAAAAAATGCAAATTGCTAGTCATCAAGCTAAAGATAATCAACTAATATCAATGGAATGGAATCTATAACTGAAAAACAAATAAAATCCAAGCATTAAAGCTATACACGTGGATAAAAGCGCTAGGCCTAAATAAATGAATTGTTCATTTTGAAAAACTCTTCGGCAGGTTCAAGTATTTAATCAAAATGAACACAAAATGTGTGTTTCTGATTTTAGAGATAGATATTTTCTATAAACTCTAAAAACTTGGACCATACACATAAAGATAGAAAAATAATAAAAGAAACAAGAATACCTGGAATAAAAAAACTGCAAGTGTACTAACCATTGGAGCCCAAAATGAAGAGACCACTGTTGCCAATCGCAAAGTTAAAAAGTAGAGATCCACTGTTGCCAATCGTGTGAAACAAATAACAGAAATGCGAAAAGGCAATAAAAGATTATATATATATATATATACACACTGCTGGACAATTGCTAAGGACGGATGGCACTATCACCCATAGCAACCACAAAATGAAAGGAAGCAAAATGTGTAAAATTAGAATAAGTGCGGGATACAGTAAAAAGAGGTGTGCGTATGCAAATTTTTCATTTCCACGTCTATTCGTCACGTGATGGCGCTGATAAAAGATTTAAAGGATTTGACGCGTGTGGACAGTTGTTGTTCCAAGTGAAAGTTTTGCAGGAAAGATATAATTGACGAACTTGAAATTTTCGGTATGTCTTCCCGATATCACTTAGATGATTTTACGCGTGGCCGTATTATTGGAAAGATCGAAGAAGGGCGAAAAATAAAAGATGTTGCCAGGGAGTTCGACATCGCCCACAGCGTTATTTCACGGCTGGGGCAAGCATTTAAAACAACTGGAATATGTAGCAAGCGTCACAGGGGAGGTCGTGTTAGAAGTACGACGCCTGTAGGAGACAGGTACATCGTCCTATCTGCAAAAAGGGACCGATGCGTCACCTCCCAGAGCGAGGACCTAATCTTGGAGGTGACGACCGGCGCACAACAGCTCAGCAGGTGGCAAATCAGTTTCTTGCTACCACAGGATAGCGGATCTCCCGAAAAACTGTAGCCAGACGTTTAGGAGAAGGAGGACTATACGCCCGCAGACCTATTGTGTGTCGAAAGTTGAAAGCCCAGACCGTCCGACTCGTCCTTGGACATAAGCAGCAATTTGGACGGCCGAAGACCTGTTGTGTGTGTCCCATTGTCCAGACTGCATCGTACCGTCCTTTGCAATGGTGTCGTGAGCATCGCAATTGGATCGAACAGGACTGGGCTTGCGTATTATTCTCAAATTAGAGTAGGTTCAGTCTGTCATCGGATTGTAGACGCCAACTGATCTGGCGTGAGAGTGGTACTGCTTATCGTCCAAAAAATATCCAGGAAAGGGACCGATATCCGACATGCAATACCATGGTATGGGCCGGCATCATGATCAATGGCTGCACGCCCCTACATGTGGTTGCAACTGGGACTATGACCGGCGAACAATACATTTATGAAGTTCTACTGCCTCGCCTTTTGATCTGCTGCTCGCCTATGATCTGCCTATGATTTGACTGCCTCGCCTATGATCGCCTTTTCCGTGGTGCTGTCGGTGATAAATTTGTTTTCATGGAAGACAAACCACCATGTCATCGAACATTCGCTGTTCAGAATTGTCTAGTCAGTGAGAGTATTCAATGCCTCGTATGGCCAGTACGTTCTGCAGATCTAAACCCCCTTTAAAAGTTTGGGATGCTTTGGGGAGGCGACTTGCTGGTCGAAACTATCCTCCAACAAACAAGAACACCCTCATCCGTGCACTGACAGAGGAGTGGGATAACTTGCCTCAACAGCTGCTGGATAATGTTGTGCAAAGCATGACACGACGTGTGGAATGTTGCATCGCATTCCACGGTGGACATATCCAGTACTGACACCTTTCTCAAAGGTGCCTGCTGTCGTTCATATGCATTTTTCCATTTCTCCGTACACAGCATCAAATGAACACTTTTTTCCTTTCAGATGTTTCAAAACCTTCTGTGTTTTCCAGAACAATAAATGATCTTTATTCTAATGTCCGAACAGTGTGGCAACAATATTTTATCCTGATGGGCCTCCACCCCCGCTTAATGCTGTGCTATATTGCAATTTATGATCCGTCTTTAGCAATTGTCAAGCAGTGTATATATATATATATATATATATATATATATATATATATTGAGAACAGTTCATCTTAGAGTAACTGAACTAGTCTTATTTTCTTCATGAGAGATCTAAATAAAAGGCAACGTCTGTCTGTCTGTGTGTGTGTGCCTTATACACTATAGGCTCAACGACCGCGCGTCGCAGAGCTACGAAATTTGGCAATCGGAGACCCGGGGGGAGGGGAGGTGACACGTGAAAACCGATTTTTAAAATTTGAATTTTTTTTTGTTATTTAATGTTTTAAGCGATTTCGACCGTTTTCCCCCCCTTTTTTCACCACTATCCAGACGCCGTAGAAAAAGACAAATCACACGGCCGGAAAGAGCAGACAATTGCGAGTAAAAATATATCAATTTCAAATCTCAGAGACAAATTCTAATATTTTTTAAGGATTTTAAAACAAAAGTCACTTTCAGCTCAAATAAACGAACTTTCTTTTTTAAATCCTCGCGTCGGGAAAAGTACCAAGAATTTCGACTAATAATTCACATTTTTAGAAAGCTCAAACATCAGGCATTCTTACAAGCCCAATCTGGTCAAGAAATAATTAAAAGTAGCCACACGATCCGGATATTAAGGAAGTCATGATTTTAAATTTCGAAAGGTCGAAAGGTGTTCCGATTTTTCACCCACATGCGTCCGCAGGGTTGTGGTAACTGTATACAGAGTGAAATTATGTTGCTATGGTGACGGTTTTTGGCCGAGGGACAATTAAAAACCGAATTAGTCTTTGGTGGTATCTGGCTGATATATTCGGACTATGCTCATGATACCCATGCGAATATCCTGTTGAGGATATTCGCATGGGTATTAAATTATATTTGCAAATGTCATCAGTGATTGCTTTTTATACGGTTTTTGGCCTAGGGACAATTAAAAACCGAATAAGTGTTTGTTTTCATAGGACTTTTGGCCTAGGGACAACTAAAAACCGAATAAGGGTTTGCTTTTTAAACGGATTTTGGACTAAGGACAATTAAAAACTGAATAAGTGTTTGCTTTTTATACGGTTTTTGGACTAAGGACAATTAAAAACCGAATAAGTGTTTGCTTTTTATACGGTTTTTGGCTCATTATGCTGGATTGAATTGTGACGATGTATTGTTTGCATCGGATGATGATTGGGACCACAATGAAAAAACTTAAACACTGAAGAAATAAAAAAATAAATAAAAAGAAAGTTATGGAGATTGTCGCGGTGCATTTATGCATCGGGTGGTGGTGGGGACAATCTTTAAAAAAAAAAAGCTTTTTTTTTCGCTGAGCAGCATCGAACTTAGAATCTCACAGTTCACAAACATTAGAATAAATTCACTTTACAAATCAATTTTCAAGAACCCCACTAGAACATTATTTTTCATCTTAAAATTTCATTATTAGTTTTAACGTCATTAAACTAAACCAAAATTTTTTAACTCCACGGGGTTGAGAGTGCGGTAGCCCAGTAGTTATCGCGCGGGAATTGCTCTCGGTAGGCCCGGGTTCGATTCTGGCCACTGCCAAAACTGCTGCTGTGTTCACGCGGAGTACGATCACGTTAAACATGTGGATCCGTAAGTCCTTCCGAGAGGTTGGTGGTAGGGGAAGGAGGTTACGATCCCTGTGGATGCCTCCTCCATTGGGTTCCGGTCTAAAATTGGGTGGCACTTCCTGGCCGTCCAAATAGTTACCTTACACCTTTCTGGTAGGTCGGATGATCTGGGTCTCAACAATAACTCCACGGGGTTATGGCGCCAGCGAGTTTGCCACGGTTAGAATTTTCAAGGGTAGCGAACAGGCTGGTCGCCGAAGGCGGCAAGTTTCTTATAAAACAAGCATTTAATCAATACATTTAAGAGGATTTAATTTCTTATTTCACATTTCGGCGGTTTATTTTTCCGAATCACCCCAAAATTGCAATCAACACCAGGGCAACTCACAAGAGACTGACTACCTGCCAAATTTTGGAAAATCTCGAAGAATAGTTTTTGAGTTAGAGTGGATACATACATTGCACAGATACGCACACACAGACACATACACGCACAAACAAACACACACTCAAACGGCACCTTAAAAATAGGTTTTACGTGTTCTAGAATGTTCGAAAGGTGAAAAAATCGAGAGTTCCGATTTTCAACACGATTTTAATAATTTTTTTTCTCATTACCATATATTGTAGGGAAAGTGATAAACAGGGCTTTAATGTATTCTGGTAATATTTCAGGCACCTGTTCCCCACAATTGAAGTTCTCGTCTGCGGTTTGGATCCCCACGTTCTATACTCCATCCATTTGGAATTTTTGCAAGACTCTTCAAAGAAGTACAGATTTTCCTGCGGTAAATGGAATGAGAATGGCAACGCAGAGACGCTGGATGTGAGAGCCACCTACCGGCACGAACAATCCCCCAAGGAAGGCAGTCATTGGATGAAATCTGTAGTCTCTTTTAGGAACACCAAAATCACCAATAGTCTGAACGAAAAAAATTGCGTAAGAAATTATCGAAAATGATTTTCATTCCTTCATTATTATTAAAGCCTGTCAAATACAGAAAACCTAATTCTCTAAAAAATTAAGTTTTATTTAACGTTTAGTTTTATTTTATTTAACAATGTACTCCCCCCCCCCCCCCCCAGAGAGCAGCGATATTACTTTCCTTATATACATAATGTATAAGGAAAGTATTGTGACAGGGTCGAAATTTCGAATTCGAGTTTTCGACGGAAGAGCACGTTCAAACATCCCTGATCACGAATCAAACATTTTTGACGTAATGTCTGTGTGTATGTGTGTGTGTGAGTGTGTCTGTGGAGACGATATCTCACGAACGAATGGAGCGATTCGAATGAAATTCGGTACAAAAATCACAATCCGTGAATGCTGGAAGCCTATTGTTTTTAAACGTAATCGAATGTTCAGAACCCACCTAAATTTTTGAGTGAAATTTTGAAAAAATTATTCAAAAATCAAAACCTTTAATAAAGTTACGGAAATAGACATTTCTTATGTAATTTTTCCTTAGAAAACGATTGACATAAACTTTAGAACGGTAGCATGAACCATTTTCGAGATATTGTACATTTTTCAAACAAATTTATCAAAAAATCCCATAAATTAAAAAAAATATTAACTGTAGAGAAACATGTACACTTTTCATATGTAATATCATGCGATAAATTTGGTGACATAATTCTCGTGGATCTAGCTCGTTCCATTCATGAGAAAAGATACTTTGAATAATACTTTTGTATTTGAACTCCAATAGTCATTTATCTGCTATAAGAATAACTTATTTCTCCATCCATAACGCTTGGCGAGATTTCGGCGGCGTAATTGGCGGAATGTAGCCAACTTGGCGACTTTTTAAAATGTTGCCAAATTAACGAAAATCTCGCCAAATGGATAAAAATGACGCTAAGTCAATGAAAATCGTCGAAAATTCAATATCTTGGAAAGTATCTACTATAAGAAAAGTATCTACTAAAAGAAAGTATCTATTATAAGTATCTACTATAAGAAAAATCTATTTTTTACTGTAAAAGTAGTAAATTCATTGCATTATATAAGGATGTCATGTGTTGCCCACACCAGATTTTTTTATGTTATTATTTGCTCGTTTGGCCAGAAATTGTGCTGTGTGTAAATCAGTTTTTTTCTTCTAATTTCAATCCTAGTCTCGGCATTCTAGTCTAACGGGATTCTAATCTCGACATTCCTGTGTTCCATTAAGCTATTTTGCCGCACTTGTTTAATTTGTCGCTGCCTTGGCGTGGAGGTTTAATACCCGATTCATCCTGTCCCATTTCATCCCTTACATCAACTTTTCACTTTCTTTATAATTCATGGTAAAGTATAGGGATTGGAATAGTGCCAAAAATCACAACTCGAGTTTTCGACGGATCTATACGCTTTGGGACGTCTAGAATACGAAAACACCATTTTTAGCGTGAGGTCTGTGTGTGTGTCTGTCTGTCAGTCTGTGCAATGTATGTATCCACTATAACTCAAAAACTAATGGACCGAATTTCATAAAACTTGGTAGGTAAGTCACTTGTGATCCTGGTGCTGATTAGATCTTGGTATAGTTCGGTCATAAAGGAACCTACCTGTTTTGCGAAATATGCCGCAAAATTCGTATGTATCCACCCTAGCTATAAAACTTATTGACTAAATTTTACAAAATTTGGCAGATAAGTCACTTGTGGGTTACCTTGGTTCTGATTAGATTTTGGTATGTTTCAAAAATAAAAAACCTGTCTTTTTTTGCGATATGGTCCACAAAAATCGTCAAAATCTAAAATGACTACGTATGCTAAAATGTATCAATTAAATGCTTGTTTTGTAAGTAATGTTTGACGATGAAAAGAATAAGACCAACCCCAGTACTCTAAGACCAACTGTTCTCGAGATATTTTAGTTTTTTCGAATTTTTGCTACACCACTTTTGAAAACATGTCCAGTTACAAAATGAGAGCGAAAATTGAATTAAAAGTGAATTAAAATGCAAATGCAGAGTTATTTTATGTAATTAAACTCAATGAATTAATAAATAAATAAAGAGAAAATGAATTTGAGACTGTCAGGGGTGTGTCTAATCAATCTAATCTGATAACCAAAATCTAATCACCTTGGTGCTGATTAGATTTTGGTACGATTCGGCAAAAATAACTCTCCTTTTTTTGCAAAATAGCCCGAAAAAATCGTCAAAATCTGAAATAAAAAACTACGTATGTTCAAATATATCCATTAAATGCTTGTTTTATACGTAATTTTTAACAAAGAAAATAATAAGACCAACCCCATTTACACTAGGGCTAGCCGTTCCCGAGATATTTTAGTTTTTTCGTATTTTCTTTACGCCTCCTTTGAAAATAAGTCCAGTTACCAAATGAGAACGAAAATTGAATTAAAAGTGAATTAAATTTAATTAAAATAAAGAGAACGCGGATATAAGTCTGCAGGGAAAGTCATGTGCTACCCACATCAGATTTTTTACTTTCCATGCAATAAATGGTAATACATAGCGAAAGTATTGAAAACATGCCGAAAATCGCAACTCGAGTTTTTGACGGATTTATATGTTTTGGGACCTCCAGAACACGGGAAACTATTTTTAACGTGACGTCTGTGTGTGTGTATGTGTGTCTGTTTGTGCAATGCATATATTCACTCGAACTCAAAATTTAATGGACCAAATTTCGTAAAATTTTATAGGTCACTTGTGGGTGACGGTGGTGCTATTTAGATTTTGGTACGATTCAGATAAAAGAACCTGCCCTTTTTAGGGAAACTGCCCGCAAAAATTGTTTGTACCCATTAGTTAAAAAACGAATGTGTCTAATTTTATAAAATTAAGTAGAGTCACTTGTGGGTTATCCTGGTGCTGATTAGATTTTGGTATGATTCTAGAAAACAGAACCTGCCTTTCTTTGTGAAATGGCCTGCAAAAATCGTCAAAATCTAAAATAAGAGGCTATGTATATGCTCAAATATATCAATGAGCGTCAGTAAATCTTCTACCCTATCCGCGCTTTGTTAACTTTTGCGGCACACGTTTTTGCCGAAATTCTGCTCAAACAGTTGCGAAATATTTTCTGAAAGATAAAATGCAATGCTTAGATTATATTAAAATTAAATTTAATACCCAATAAAACATAGAATATATTTTTTATTTTAATTCAAAATAGTTTTGGTGCTGCCATCTGTTGTCGTAATTTAATTCATACCGACTATTTTTATTTTTTAATGAACATTTTTAAACGTCTATTCCTTCTAATACGCTATTAAATACAACAACAGATCATATATAATAATGCCACAATCACGGAAACGTAATTAAACTTGGACTTGAAGACAAAGAAACTTGAAGACAAAACTGCCGTCCTCAGTCATGTACACTCAGATCTCCTTATCAAATTTATAGAATGAGAAATTACCTTTCCGTGACTGTGGCATTATTATATATGATCTATTGTTCTATTTAATACTGTATTAGAAGGAATAGATATTTAAAAATGTTCATTAAAAAATAAAAATAATCGGTATGAATTAAATTGCGACAACAGATGGCAGCACCAAAAATATTTTGGATTAAAATAAAAATATATATTCTATGTTTTATTAGGTATTAAATTTAGTTTTAATATAATCTAAGCATTGCATTTTATCTTTCAGAAAATATTTCGAAACTGTTTGAGCAGAATTTCGGCGAAAAATGTGTGCCGCGAAAGTTAACAAAGCGCGGATAGGGCAGAGGATTTACTGACGCTCACCTTTAAATGCTTGTTTTATATGTAATATTTGATGATGAAAAAAATAAGATGAACCTCATTACTCATAGGTTAATCTTTTCTCGAGCTGTTGTCGAGCTAGTTGTTTTGCATTTCTACTACGCCGTCTTTGAATATGCTTTCAGTTACCCAATGAAAACGAAAATTGAATTAAAAGTGCAAATTCTATGTCATTTTAAATAATTATGGATGTAGCGTGTTATTTTCTGCCATTAAACTTAATTTAATGAATTATTAATGAAATAAGAGAGAAAATGAATTTGTGTCTGTAGGGAAAATCATGTGCTGTCCACATCAAGCTTTTTGAATGATCATCCTGTTTGATTTCAGGTTGTTCTGAACTCCCTTTGCCGCTACCATGTTCGGATACAAGTTATGGAATTCAACGGAAGCGAAGAGACATTGGTCCAGACTTTCGATTTCCCCCAAACGCGGTTTATCTCCGTAACAGCATACCAAAACGCAAACGTAAGTATAAATTTAAAGCAAGAAAGATCAATCATGCATAAAGCATTGATTATGAAGCACTTTTAAACTGAAATGCAATTTTATTTAAACATCTCTAAAATGCGAAACATTCAGCGGTAATACTTTTACTTTCCTTATATACATAATGTATAAGGAAAGCATTGTGACGGGGTCGAAAATTCGAATTCGAGTTTTCGACGGAAGAGCACGTTTCAAGCATCCCTGATCACGAATCAAACATTTTTGAAGTGATGTCTCTGTGTGTGTGTGTGTGTGTCAGTGAGTCTGTGGAGACGATAACTGACAAAAGAATGGACCAATTCGAACCAAATTTGGTTCAAAAATCACAATCCGTAAACGCTTGAAGTCTATTGTTTTTAAACGTAATCGAATGTTCAGAAACCCCCTAAATTTTCGAATAAAATTTTGAAAAAATCGTCAAAAAATCAAAACCACTAATAAAGTTACTCAAATAGACATGTCTTATGTAATTTCTCATTAGAAAACGATTGACATAAATTTTAGAACGCTAACATGAACCGTTCTCGAGATATTGCACATTTTTAAAAAAAATTATCAAAAAGTCATATAAAATGAAAAAAAAATATTTCCTATTGAGAAACATGTTCACTTTTCATATGTAATACCATGCGATAAATTGGGTGACATACTTCTCGTGGATCTAGCTCGTTCCATTCATGACAAAAGATACTTTGAGTAATATTTTTGTATTTGAACGCCAATAGTCATTTATCTGCTGTAAGAACAACTTATTTCTTCGTCCATAACGCTTGGCGAGATTTTGGCGACGAATTTGGCGGAATGTCTCCAACTTGGCGACTTTTTGAAATGTTGCCAAATTAACGAAAATCTTGCCAAATGGGTAAAAATGACGCTAAATCAATGAAAATAACGACTAATTGTCGAAAATTCAATATATTGGAAAGAATATTAGTATCTACTATAAGAAAAATCTATTTTTTTTACTGTAAAAATAGTAAATTCATTTTATATAAGGAAAGTCATGTGTTGCCCACATCAGATTTTTAAAATTATCACAATACTACAATAATTTTTTATATTTGAAAATTTAAAACTTTATCGTAAAAAATGAACTTTATTCAAATGACGTCATTGAAATATAAATCGCCTGGCTCTCTATGTAAAAGCAGTAAATATTTTATTCATATATTTTTATTTCATTCATCACAGTACTTCAAACCTTAAAACCTTAAAAACTTAACCATGGAGGTAAGAATAATGTAACTCTATGTTTAAAACTTCATCGGAAAAGTCTGCTATTAAATCGTCTACTTTTCTATGTAAAATCAATGAATGCTTCAATCATATCAACTATATTGCAAACTCCAGAGCTAAATAATTTTGCGTTAAAGAAATTTAGCACAACCGCTTTATTTTTGCTTAATTTCTGTGCATCTATATTTTGAAACAACGCAATTACAATATATTTGAGTTTAAATGATCAATGCCATCCATCTTGTGTCAAAATCGTGATTTTTAAAGTCATTTTTAATTTATATTTAGCGTTATATCCTTCTTAATACCGCTTTTTTTTTTTTGCTTAAATTCTGTGCATCTACATTCTAAAACAACGCAATTACAATACATTTGAGTTTAAATGATCGCATCAAACTTTGATTATTTCTACAACGAAGCCTAATTTTCACTTATGGAGAATGTAAACAAATGAAGATGTAGGATGAGTTATATAAGAATTGCTGAATTTCTTTAACGTAAAATTATTTAACTCAATTATTTAATCAATGAAACATTCATTGATTTTACACAGAGAAGCAGACGATTTTTTCGATGAAGTTTTAAGCATAGAATTAAATTACTTGTACCTCCATGGTTTTAAGTTTTTAAATAAAATAAATTATTGTAATATTGTGATAAATGAAAGGACTGGAATAAAAGTGTATGAATGAAATATTTACAGTTTTTACATAGAGAGCTAGGCGATTTATATTTCAATGACGTCATTTGAATAAAGTTCATTTTTTTCGATAAAGTTTTAAGTTTTCAAATATAATAAATTATTGTAGTATTGTGATAATTTTAAAAATATTTCCGCTGAATGTATCGCATTTTAGAGATGTTAAACCAGGCAATTTATATTTCAATGACGTCATTTGAATAAAGTTCATTTTTTTTTTTTCTATAAAGTTTTAAGTTTTCAAATATAATAAATTATTCTAGTATTGTGGTAATTTTTCAAATATTACCGCTGAATGTATCGTATTTTAGAGATGTTTAAATAAAATTGCATTGCAGTTGTGCAGCCCCCCCCCCCCCCCCCCCCCCCCTGCGCGCGCTCCGAGGACGTCATGAACACAAAAATTGTATCGCGGCTATTTTTCGCAACGAAGATTGAAATTATCAAGTCCCGAGATTATTGAGTTATAAATAACCTTTTTTATGCATAATTATGTCAAATTTTATCCTATGCTGCCATCAGAGATCGAATTTTTCCAGAAGAGTTAAAACACTCCATGACTTATTTTGGAACAGTATTTTGCTTTCCATTGAAGTGATTTTTAACAAATGAGCAATTACCCTCAAATTTCCAGATATTATTAAAACAATTTCCAGTGTTACCCAAAAGAAGAAAATTTTGACTTTTAATTGTTTAAAAAAAAAAAAAAGATTTAAAAATGCTCTGTTTATGTGTCTGGGAAAAAACAAAATACATTATGTATTTAACAGAATCAAAAATTTTTGTGAATTTTATTGTTTAAACAACTAGATTTTCTTAAATTTTTAATTTTTTTTCGAACTCATTTAAATTATACTCATTTAAGTTATTAGGATTGCTATATTTAAACTAAAAGATGACACAAATAGTAATTTTTAGTTTAAATTCTAAAAATGTAAATTTAGATGCAAATGCATCAAATTCTAATTTATGTTTTTGGAATGGTTACATTTCTAAGTACCCAAATTATTATTTTAATACCATTATTCAAAAAAGTGACGCTAATTTCATTAATAATGCGTTTGAAAAATAGTTTCTGTATAAAACACAAAATAACAAATTTTAGCCGATGCAAACATATTGTGAAAGTGAAAAATATTTTCACAATAAAATGAAATGCGTGTACAAATGCAGTTTTGCACAAAACCGCAGCAACATATATATACCTTCATTTCATTGATGATAAGTTTGAAAAACGGCTATTATACAATCTATATAAATAAATTTGAAAATTTGTCTGTATGTCTATTTGTCCCGTCATCACTGGAGAACAGTTTAACTGAATTCGATGACATTTTGTGGATAACCTTAAAATAGTCCCACTTAAAATTTTGTCCATGTTTCGAACTTCTATGACAGTGGTTCTCGAGATATTAATTGAAAAGGAAACTTTTTCCTAGGAGTTCTGATCTCAAACTCCCTGGTTCCTCCAAACTAAAAGATTGAAAACCGTTTGTTTAAAACGTGAAAATGAATTAAAATTCGAGTTTCTACGACCAGTAGTTCTCGAGATATTAGGGGAAAACGAAACTTTCGTTTATCTCATAATCACGGGAGAACGGCTGAACCGAATTTAATGTCATTTTGTGGGTAACCTTGAAATAGCCCCCTTAAATTAGTCCAAGTTTCGAGTTTCTAAGACCAGGGGTTTTCGAAATATTAATTGAAAACGAAACTTTTTTCTAGGAGTTCTGCTCTCAAACTCCCTGGTTCATTCAAACGAAAAGGTTGAAAACCGTTTGTTTAAAACGTGAAAATGAATTAAAATTTTATCTCTAAGTTTGGTGGCAGATTTTTGCCCTAAATAGTCACTTTCTGAAATCATGAATTGTTTGAAAACATGAATTTAAATGGAAAATCTATCACCATGGTTTATTTTTCACAAGCTTTTACTCAACGGTGAAAGTATTAAGAAATCAAAATGGTTAATTGATTTTTAGAATTTTATGTGGATATATCATGTTGCTCGGTACCGCAATTAAATTAAATGTCTTTGTTAATGTTTATTATTATTTTTTCGATTTGAATAATGGATATAAAAATATACTATCTCATAAATGAACGGTTAGATATTTCTTTTAATTATATTAATTGAGGACTGCGTACATCACTTTCATTTATTTTGGCAAAGAATGCTTAGTTTGGCCAGGCTTATATATTGCGTTTAGCCAATAAACTCATATATTGTGTTTAGACAATAAATTCATTTAGCCTATTGTTGAAACTGAAAAAGAGTAGAACGGGTATATATATCTTCTAATACAATTTTAGTGTTTTCATTTAGTATATACAAACGGGATCTGGATGTTTTATTCAGATCTGAAAATTCAAAGATACGAATTTGGCGGGATATCGCTAACTTGGCAACTAAATTGACAAAAATGTCGCCAATAAACGACGCAATTCAATGAAATTCATTTTGCTTTGTTAGAAGAAAGTATTGAAATGAAGTTTCGCTAGAATTTGTCTGTCAGTCCAACCACCTTACTTAGTAACACATTCAGCGAATTTTTAAAATGTCACCAAATTGATAAAAATGTTTGTAAATCCATAAAAATATCTTGAAATTGATAAAATTGCACTAAATAAATGAAATTAATTGTTTTGTTATTGGATAGTATTGTGATGATGTTTCGTCAATTTGTCGCTAAGTGGGACTATCAGTTCTACAGTCCCACTTGGCGATTTTTTAAAATGTCGCCAAACCTTTCATAGAGATAGCATCATTCAAACGATATTTTTTCTATCAATTTATTTAAAGCAAATGATATCATGTCACTTAGCAACGGATTTAAATCCAATGTGTTTATGCGGCAGACATTTTTTATTAAATCTTTTCCGATTTGAATAATAAAGATATGTATATAAAATAAATTTCATTGCCATTTCATTTTTTACTGAATAATATCAGTTATACGGTCTTCAGATTTAAACATTATTATTGATATCTTCGGGGTTTATTGATCCAGAGATTATTGATATTTTCAAGTTATTATGTCATTGTTTTATTGCGGCAAAAATTATTGAAACTCATATATTGTACGAGAAGTCTTCTACAAATGCACGGGTGTATCTTCTAATCTTACGAAAATATAAGTAGTACAGGTACATTGGCATATATTGGAATCAAGTACGGCCTTCTGGTATGAAGATTACGGGGATTATTGATATTTTCAATTTATTACATCATCTGTTTTATTTTTGCAAAGATTTTTGAGACTTATATTGTAATACGTGTAATCTTCTACTAACACCCGGACGTAGGCGCCGAGTTTTAATAATCTCAGGGGAGCACAATTCCATAAAGTTATACAAAAGATTCACAAAGTTAAATTCTATAAAGTTATAATAATTTCTTAAAGACTGAATAGGTGAAGAATAGGCTGTTATAGCGCATGCGCGTAAATGCCTTTACTGCTCATGCGTGCTAGATATAAGCGGGAGAGTTACGGCGCATGCACATTGAGACTTGGAGCACGTGAAAGACCATACTGATGAAGTTGTTACAACGCATGCGCGTGGAAGTTCTTACGGCGCATGCGTGGGAGAACTCCTACATAATGGCATACTGAATAGGCTGTTACAGCGCATGCGCGTTGGATAAAAGCGGGAGAGCTACGGCCCATGCGTATTGAGTAAATGAAAGACCATACTAATGAGGCTGTTACAGCGCATGCGCGTGGATAATAACTGAATACTGTTATAACTGAATAACTGTTTTAATAACTGAAAATTGCATTTTCTGATTTTTAGTAAAATCTGAAGTTAGAAAAAAAAAATATTGAAATTTCCCAGAGGGGGAAATGCCCTTTCTGGAAAATTCCATCTAGAGCTGGTGTCCTGTGCCCCCCCCCCCCCCCCCGTAGTCGTCGCTTATGCACCCTGGCATATCGTCTAATCGACGACATTATAAGTAGTATGGGTATATCTCCCATATAATTTTAGCACTTTCATTTTGGCATATATTGGAATCAATTACTGCCTTCAGGTTTAAAGATTACGGGTTTATTGAAATTTTCAATTTATACATGTAACCTACTAATACAGGTTATATCTTTTAATATTCGCGTATATAAGTAGTACGGGTACCATGCAATTTTAACACTTTTATTTTGCATATATTGATTCAATTCCATATTTTTTGTAAATATGCTTACGAAAGGGGCCAGGATGTTTTATTCCTTAGATCTGCCCGTGAAGATAATTCTGTATAGCGAGAACAGAGTAAATTTCTTTTTAGGAGCATTAAATTAAATATTTTAACAAAATAATTGGATTAAAAATGCCATTTAGTATACTATATAGCAGAGATTCCCAACGGGGGCGGTTCCGCCCCCCCCTCCCCCAATGTGCGCTGGAGTCTTCCATGGGGGCGGTAGCGGGCCCAGAGGCGTTAAGGCAGTCAAGGGGGCGACCGTGAATAAAATACTTTGAAAATACTGTTTTCATGAAAAAATATTTTATCTATCTCTAAAATTTTCATCTTATTGTTATCTCGTAAATAAGCATTAAAAAAATTAAATTAGCATTATAGGTATATGCATACTTAATTCGGTTTTATTATTATCGGTGACAAGTCTTTGCAAGTTGGTAAGTAACAGAAGCCTCTGCCCACAGACTAATATAGTATTCTGTGCCTCCCCTTATCAGATCTTATTCAGATCCTCTTATCAAATTTATAGAATGATAAATTACCTTTCCGTGATTGTGGCATTATTATATATGATCTGTTGTTGTATTTAATACTGTATTACAAGGAATAGATATTTAAAAATGTTCATTAAAAAGTAAAAATAATCGGTATGAATTAAATTACGACAACAGATGGCAGCACCAAAAATATTTTAGATTAAAATAAAAAAATACATTCTATGCTTTATTGGGTATTAAATTTAGTTTTAATATAATCTAAGCATCAGTTTATCTTTCAGAAAACATTTCGCAACTGTTTGAGCAGAATTTCGGCGAAAAACGTGTAGCGAGGATAGGGCAGAAGATTTACTGACGTTCAGAAAACTTATGACATTTGTAGGATCTGCTTTAATAAAAGCTAAATTATCAGTACCACTCTGAATTATTTTAGATATTATTTTGAACGCTTGAATTTCGATAAGTGATTACTTGCTTGGAATCACTGCTGTGACTTATGATGCATACCGTGTCAGTAGTAATTTATATTGAACATTTTTACTCCAGATAACACGACTGAAATGCAAGTACAACATCTACGCAAGACGAAAAAATATGCAAAGGTAAGTCCATTCTAATAAACATTTATAAAATAATATTTTTTATTTTCTCAAACAGTTGTATACAGGAAATATTGTTTTTACAAAAATACAAAATTTTGGTGGAAAAATAATTTTCAAAGACCCTTTGAACACAGTTCAGAAATACAGGGTCTTTCAAAAGTCCGTATAAACTTTAAAAATTCATTAAAAATCGAAAAATCATCGCATTGAGATGCGGTTTGTACCATAAGTATTATCAGGGGGGGGGGGGGGGGAGTTGACGTGAAAAAATTTTGTAGTTTAAAAAAATCACCTATAGGTGGCTCTTACCCGAATACATCTTCTCGAAGTATGCAAATGAGGATGTTATAAAAGAACTGTAGTGCTATGTAGATTCTTCATTCGATTCATTAGTAAACGGTGCAAAGAAGAAGCTTTTGCGAGAATGTTAACTTTGATCGAAAAAGCCTTGTTAGTGAAGCTGTATTACGTGAGTGGAGAATCATCATCAGATGCTTTGCGAAAATTTCGATTTAGGAAAAATCTAAAGAAAGGAAAAGGTCCTATCACCTGTTCTGGGTTACTGGAGCTTGTCACACGATTTGAAGAAACTGGATGTTTAGAGTATCGTACACGAAGCGGAAGACCATCGTTAACGGACTCCCGTGCCAGTGCTGTGGCATCTGAAATTGAAAACTAGCAACTGAAACACCGGCTGGGATTAGCAGCGCTTCTGAAGCTGCAAGGCGATTGGATATTCCTGTATCCTCGGTATGGCGTATCCTACACGGTATCTTAAGTCTGTATCCTTACAAATTGCAATCACTCCATCAGCTTTTACCGGTAGATACCGCACAGCGAGAAACGTTTGCCAAATGGGCTATGTCAAAAATTGCACAGGAGCCACAGTGGTTATTACTTTCCTTATATACATAATGTATAAGGAAAGTATTGTGAAGGGGTCGAAAATTCGAAATCGAGTTTTCGACGGGAGAGCACGTTTCAAGCATCCCTGATCACGAATCAAACACTTTTGAAGTGATGGCTGTGTGTCAGTGAGTCTGTGGAGACGATAACTGACGAACGAATGGACCGATTCAAACCAAATTTGGTACAGAAATCACAATCCGTAAACACTGGAAGCCTATTGCTTTTATACGCAATCGAATGTTCAGAACCCCCCTAAATTTTCGAATAAAATTTTGAAAAAATCGTCAAAAAATCAAAACCACTAATAAAGTTACGCAAATAGACATTTCGTATGTAATTTTTCATTAGAAAACGATTGACATAAATTTTAGAACGCTAACATGAACCGTTCTCTAGATATTGCACATTTTTCAAAAAAATTATTAAAAAGTCATATAAAATTAAAAAAAAAATATTTCCTATTGAGAAACATGTTCACTTTTCATATGTAATACCATGCGATAAATTGGGTGACATCATTCTCGTGTATCTAGCTCGTTCCATTCATGAAAAAAGATACTTTGAATAATATTTTTGTATTTGAACGCCAATAATCATTTATCTGCTGTAAGAACAACTCATTTCTTCGTTCATAACGCTTGGCGACGAATTTGGCGGAATGTCGCCAACTTGGCGACTTTTTGAAATCTCGCCAAATGGATAAAAATGGCGCTAAATCGATGAAAATGACGACTATTTGTCGAAAATTCAATATCTTGGAAAGAATATTAGTATCTACTATTAAGAAAATCCTATATTTTTTACTGTAAAAGTAGGAAATTCATTATATTATATAAGGAAAGTCATGTGTTGCCCAAATCAGATTTTTTAATGTTTTGTGGACAGACGAAGCCCACTTTTCACTGCATATGTGAACACACACAACTGTCGTATATGGACGACTTCTAATCCACGTGAGCACACGCCACTTCATTCACCACGAGTGACAGAATTTACTGGGGCCTCACTGGCTCTTACATTCTGGGACCCTTTTTCTTCGAGGAGTTTAGCTCAAGTGCTGGTTGGAAAACTTGCATAGTAAACGCATACAGCGTTATTTGACTCTTCTGCATGAGCAAGTCGTGCCGTCTTTGCGAGAACAAAACGTGATATCTACTATAGCATTTATGCAGGATGGAGCACCATCTCACATTTCAAATCCAGTAAAGAAATTTCTAATTGACACCTTCGGGGAAGACAGACTTATCAGTAGGCATCGCAAGATCCCACGGCCTCCAGATTTGACACCAGTTGATTTTTGGTTGTGGGGGGGTATTTAAAGTCACGAGTGTATCAATCAGGTCCTTCCACACTGTCGGAACTAAAAGATTCCATTCGTCGTGAAGTGCGTTTGATTCGACATGCGGCATTTTGCAGTTACGGGTGTTTTCACTCGCCTGAATTGTCGAAAGCCCTGACCACCCGACTCGTCCAAGGACTTAGAGCGGCAATGTGGATGACCGGACTCGCCTGAATTGTGTCATACCTTATGGAGGAGGACATGTCGAACACATGATGCTATAATAAAGGTACTGAACGTACAGTAAGTTATTTTCTTTGTCTTTCCAATGCGTTCAGCGCCACCTATAGGTGATTTTTTAAACTACAAAATTTTTTCACTTTAAAGAAAAACCCCGTCCTGACAATACTTATGGTACAAACCGCATCTCAATGCGATGATTTTTTGACTTTTAATGAATTTTTAAAGTTTATACGGACTTTTGAAAGACTCTGTATGTCGGTCTGCCTCTGTGTGTATGTACATGAGGTAGAGGTTTTCACAGGCTTACCCCGACTTATAGGTTGGGTCTGATTTTTAAAAAATGATTTCGGATCTGGTCAAATTTGATTTTGAAAAATTGGGGTTGGGCATATTCAATGTTTGAAAATTTATAAATGAAATTTAATGGAGCTGAGGCAGCCCAGTGGTTAAGACATTAGAATTGCACATTGTAGGTCTAGGTTTGATCCATACCGCCACCTAAAACTATCTCCATATCCAAGTGGAGTGTGGGTACATTAAATCTGTAGGTCTGATAGTCCATTCAAGAGGTGATGGGTAAGGAGAAAGATAGCACTGTTCCTGTGATTGTCGCCCCCCCCCCCCTCCCTGGGGAGCGACCCACTCTTTGAATAGTGAACGGATCTTAGCTCTGTAGCTCCGATCCCACAGCCGGCAAATAAATCGGGTTACCTGGTTGTCGAGGAACCGTCCGTCGAACCGGTGAGGCAATCAGGCCCCGACTCTTCCGGGTGGCTGTGATCACTGGATTGCGCCTATTCATGGTCTGAGCCTAGGTCCGGCCGGTGATTGGGGTCTGGCTTGGCGGGTGTTCTTCGGACTTTGCCCGGTGAATGATTCCGCCGAGAACGTGTCCCCCGACTACGGCTTTGCCAGATAAGAGATTTTCTTTTTTGCTCCTTGGTGGTTAATGGGCGTAAACCTTGCGGTCGCCTCGCCTTGTGAGATTTCACCTGTTCCTGTGGTTGTCACTACCATAGAGTTCCTGTTTAAATTATGTGGCACTGTCCCGGATGTCCAAACAGTTATTGTACACCTTCTGGTAAGTTTGGACTGTCAGTGTAAAAAAAAAAGTATATGCAATAATTTTGTTTATTGCAGCTCTGTAAAAATAAATCTTACATAAAAAAAAATGTCTGTGTTTGTAACAGAAATTGAAGCTTCGGACTGCATGCAATTCAACACCAGATGTACTTCAGATGCCCGAACAATACGCCTCATCGAGTTTATTTATTTATTTTTATTTTTTAATTTGAATCAGTTAAAAAATATGAACATTAAAACCAAAAAAATTTACCGAAATTACAGCTTCAAAATCATATTTATTTCTATATGATAATGACAGACTCACAGACATTTGATGAGATGGAAAAGCAGGTATTCAATAAACGGTCTCTACACATGAAGTGGATTAAATTTACCGGTTTCCCAACTTTGTGAATTTTAAAGATAATGCTTAGATTTTTTAAAATCTAAGCATTATTTTATCAGTATAAGCATTGTAAAAATTTCACTTGAATTCTACAAAAACATTGAGAGATAGCATTTAAAATTTCAATTTACCTTCCCTCCCTAAAAGTCCCCCCCCCCCCCCCGAGACAAAGCGGTTATCATCCTCACCTATTTTATTCCTGGATGTAATTCGATTATAAATTAAAAAAATCTGATGTGGGCAGTACATGACTTTCCTTATATAATGGAATGAATTTACTACTTTTACAATAAAAAAAAGTAGATTATTTTTGTAGTAGATATTTATATTCCTTCCAAGATAATGAATTTTCGTCAATTAGTCGTCATTTTCATTGATTTAGCGCCATTTTTATCCATTTGGCGAGTTTTTCGTTAATTTAACAATATTTAAAAAGTCGCTATGGTGGCGACATTCCACCAAATTCGTCGCCAAAATCTCGCCAAGCGTTATGGACGGAGAAATAAGTTATTCTTATAGCAGATAAATGACTATTGGCGTTCAAATACAAAAGTATTACTCAAAGTATCTTTTTTCATGAATGGAACGAGCTAGGTCCACGAGAATGATATCACCAAATTTATCGCATGGTATTACATATGAAAAGTGAACATGTTTCTCAATAGGAATGTTTCTCAATACCATGAGATAAATTGGGTGACATCATTCTTGTGGATCTAGCTAGTTCCATTCATGAAAAAAGATACTTTGAGTAATACTTTTGTATTTGAACGCCAATAGTCATTTATCTGCTGTAAGAATAACTTATTTTTCCGTCCGTAATGCTTGGCGAGATTTTGGCGACAAATTTGGTGGAATGTCGCCAACTTGGCGCCTTTTTTAAATGTTGCTAGATTAACGAAAATCTCGCCAAATGGATAAAAATGACGCTAAATCAACGAAAGTGACGACTCATTGACGGAAATTCAGTATCTTGGAAAGAATATAAATTTCTACTACAAGAATAACATTTTTTTAACTGTAAAAATAGTAAATTCATTGCATTATAGAAGGAAAGTCATGTGCTGCCCACATCAAATTTTTTACCTTTGTTAAAGTGCCCCTAATTTGATCATAGCAACTACAAGAAAAGGAGAATTGTCAACAGTCATCATTATGAATATAAACCAAATATGGTCCAACTAATAATCTGAAAGACTTTAAATTTGTTTCTGCTATTAAAACAATGAACTGGTACACAATGTAAAATGCAGAAGAAAAATGAGCAGACGCACATTTCGGAAATTATTTGGATTTCCTTCCTCAGTGCAACAAGTTAGGACCTGAACATCCAAATATGCACCAGACTATGTCGGCTAAACTGGAAATGGCTTAACGACAGATCCCAATACAGCAAAGTCACCAAGTGTGATAGAAGGGAAATGAAACGAGAAAAATAAATATGAAACATGGAAATATAATCATGATAAACAGAAAAAAAAGTAAATTTCAAATAATGAAACCTCAGATACAAAATAAATTAGATGCGGTCATGCCAAACCTCAGAGAAATATGGAGTCATAGACAAATAATCATTGACCAGATAACTGGATTTAGTGATATGAAAAGATTCAAAGAAATCTAAATTGAAACTGCATTTTTGAATAAAAGAGGCAGAAAAAAAAAATCAAAATAGTGACTAGATGACTTAATTCAACAATGATTAGCGATTAAGGATTAATTAATTTCTTGGGTTTTTACATAATTTTGTTCTTTTAAGTGGTACATATATGTACAATAATCATTGGCAATGAATTTGACAAATACCCCAATCATTAAACTTTTCAATATGATCCTTAAGGAAAGAAAAGTTTATTTTGTTGATAATGTAGAATATCACTTTGAAGTCACACTTATTGAGAATTATAGCATTTTTACTTTCCTTATATACAATAATGTATAAGGAAAGTATCGTGACGGGGTCAAAAATTCGAATTCGCGTTTTCGACGGGAGAGCACGTTTCAAGCATCCCTGATCACGAATCGAACATTTTTAAAGCGATGTCTCTGTGCGTGTGTGTGTCAGTGGAGACGATAACTGACGAACGAATAGACCGATTCGAACAAAATTTGGTACAAAAATTACAATCCGTAAACACTGGAATCCTATTGTTTTTATAAACAATCGAATGTTCAGAACCCCCCTAAAGTTTCAAGTGAAATTTTGAAAAAATCGTCAAAAAATCAAAACCTTTAATAAAGTTACGCAAATAGATATTTCTTATGTAAATTTTCACTAGAAAACGATTGACGTAAATTTTAGAACGCTAACATGAACCATTCTTGAGATATTGCACATTTTTCAAAAAAATTATCAAAAAACTCATATAAAATAAAATAAAAAAGTATTTCCTACTGAGAAACATGTTCACTTTTCATATGCAATACCATGCGATAAATTTGGTGACATTCTCGTGGATCTAGCTCGTTCATTCGTGAAAAAATATACTTTGAGTAATACTTTTGTATTTGAACGCCAATAGTCATTTATCTGCTGTAAGAATAACTTATTTTTCCGTCCATACGCTTGGCGAGATTTTGGCGACGAATTTGGTGGAATTTCGCCAACTTTGCGACTTTTTTTAAATGTTGCTAAATTAACGAATATCTCGCCAAATTGATAAAAATGATCGATGAAATAACTAAATCAACGAAAATGACGACTAATTGACGAAAATTCAATATCTTGGAAAGAATATAAGTATCTACTATAAGAATAATATTTTTTTAACTATATAAGTAGTAAATTAATTGCATTATATAAGGAAAGTCATGTGCTGCCCACATCAGATTTTTAGGATTAATTTTAGAATACAAATGAAGGCAAATAATACTGCTAAAAGTTTAAACCGGATCTTCCTTGCAATTTGCACTGAATTTTACGTTGCGAACCAGTTCATTACTGATTGTGCACGAAGCCACATACTTTACTCACTATTAAAATACTTTGTATTTTACAATTTTAATATAATGCTTTAATAGGCACATGCAAGAGTAAATTTTATGTATTTGTAAGCAAAGTATTCAATTTAAAAAATCTTTTCTTTACAGAAAGAGAAAAGATTGCTTGCCACAATCCAATTCCAAAAGTGGTAATATACATTTGATTTAAAACATTTTATTCTACAATCTGAATAACTCATAGTTACCATCTAAAAGAGCTCTGTCAATAATATGTATCCATGGCAACAGAAAGTGTTGGGACACAAACTGGATAAATATAAACTAAACATTTTAAAACAAAACTAAACTAAAAAATCTAACTTTTCTAACTAAAATTAACTTTTCTTTTTTGCAATTTCAAGTATTTTCAGCATGTTTATTTAGGGAGTATCATACCTGCATTGTACCATTGGCACAACTATTGTGCCAATAGTACGATGTATCCATGCACAACTATATTGTGCATGGAAAAATTAGAGCGCAGGATGGATTTTGGTTCAAAACAGGTGATTTGGAAATTGAGTGGCGTTATCTATATTTTTATTATTTATATAGCAGGCACTCATGTAAGATTTGGGCAATATATTAGGTAATTAGTTCTAATTAGGAAAAAAAATACCGGGTGGTCAGAATTAAAATACCCCTACTCTGAGCTCTCTATAGATCGAACTACACAGTGTAAAAGCTCCAAAAGCGTTGAACATACTATTCAAGACATGGGGAAAGGGATTAAGCGAAAAAAAAATTAGTTCCAGAAACACCGATAGGTGGCGCTGTACAACAGAAAATATGCTGAAAAGACACAAAATACACATTTGTAACACATTTTATTCGAACCTACCAAACATTCATATCACAAGGATCTTATCGATGCAGGGAATGCTGCGTATAACGTTATCCATTGATTGTTCAACAATAGCGGTGGCAACATCGTCAACGACATCTGAACGAGTCGATTTGCGTCTTTGACCCGGCTGAACTCCAAGATATCCAGTTTTCTAGAATCGAGCGATCATTCTCCTGAGAGCTTGTGGAAGTAATGGTTTTTTGCGCAAATTTTTAAGTCGACGAAACTCTCGAAGTGCAGCTGCAGCATGTCCTTTGTTTTCATAAAACAGTTTCACAAGCAAAGCGCGTTCTGGCAGTGTGACAGCCATCGCTGATAAGAATGAAAATTTCCCAGTTTTATCCCCTTTTATGCCCAGAACATAGTAGCTGCAAACCAAGGGTTTATGCAAATTTTTGTGCTTACAGTGCGAAATTGCAGTTACGATGACAGTTTAAGTTTCTTCACTTTTTTATCTTCTTTTTTTTTCATATCAGCAAAAGAAATTAAAATGAAAAAATTCCATATCGCATGTGTTTGTTTTTTTGTGATTATTTTGTGTCTTTTCAGCATATTTTCGGTTGTACAGCGCCACCTATCGGTGTTTCTGGAACTAATTTTTTGTTTCGCGTAATCCCTTTCCCCATGTCTTGAATAGTATGTTCAACAATTTTGGAGCCTTTACACTGAGTAGTTCGATCTATGGAGAGCTCAGAGTAGGGGTGTTTTAATTGTTGATGGGTTTCGTCCAGAAAAGAGCACCAGGCGCGAAGCGCCTTTAATCTCCAATCTCTAGGTGTGGTTCTTATCTTCATACTGTGACATTATTTCATTTGCCCATAGTTGGAGGTTCGAGGTTTTTGATTTACTGTTTTTATTATTTGACTTAGCTCCTAGTGTGGCAGTTTGTTGCACATTTAGAGTTTGAGTAATTTTGGGGAGTTGATGCAGTTCTAAGGATTTCCTATCAATTTGGCAGTTTAAGGTTTAAGAACATTTTTTAGAAAACATTGATCGAGTTTTAATTTAATATCAACTATTTAAGTTGGGACTTACCTAATTCCGATTTTCAATATTAAGTACCGCGCGGGGTCTCTTACGTGATTTGGCTTTGCGATGATCATAGTCATGCAGATTGAATAGTAGTTCATTTGGAACAGATGGCAGATTTTTATAGAATTTAAGCGCTAGCTTTTTAATTTGGGCTCTAACAGTTTTTATTTTGAAGTCTTTCCTAATTACCGAGTTTCTTAAGTATCTAGGAGCTTTCCTTATAATCCTTAGGGTTTTGTTTTGTTTTGTCTCTAGTAAGTCTATAGTAGTTTTACAGGCATATCCCCATACGGGTGCTGCATACAGCATTCCCGGGCGGATGACCGATTTATAAATTAGGAGTTTATTTTGATAACTTAGATTTCCGTTTCCTATCATTGGGTATAAGGCTCCTGTGGCCATATACGCTTTTTTGATTAAGTTCGTTACGTGCTGTTTCCAGGTTAGGTGGGAATCTATCGTTACACCAAGGTATTTAGTAGATTTTTCCGCTTTTAGGGCATGGTTGTTTATGTACAGAGGCGGCGGAGGTTTACGTTTTCTAGAGAAATAAATCCAATGACATTTATTGGGGTTTAATTTTATTCGCCATTTTTCCAGCCATGTTTGGAGTATGTCTAAGTGTTGTTGTAGCTGTCTGTGCATTACTGAGACGTAAGGATGTTTTGCAAGTATCGCACTGTCGTCTGCATAGAGTGCCAGCTCCGTGTCTAGGGTCCTGGGGATGTCATTTAGATATATGTTAGAGTGTCGGGCCCAGGATGGATCCTTGCGGTACACTACTTTTAATGAGCTTGGGTGTAGACAAGTTATATTTTACTCTAACTTGGAAGTGTCTGTTATTTAGGTATGAGATTAAAAGTTTGACAAGTGCGTCAGGGACTTTTAGAGTGATCAATTTGTATGCTAATCCACAGTGCCACACTTTATCAAATGCTTTTTGTATGTCAAGAAAAATCGCAGCTGTGGGTGTCTTACTATTAAGTCCAGAAGATATGTACTCTACCACTCTCAGCAATTGATGAGTGGTGGAGTGTTTTGGCCGAAATCCAAACTGCTCCGGAATGATAATATCATTATCACTAAGGTGCGTGTTCAGTCTATTAAGAATTATTTTCTCAGTAATTTTACTAAGTGTCGGTAGTAAGCTGATTGGTCTGTAGTTGGCTGGAATTGCGGCATCCTCACCAGGCTTATGGATCGCTATAATTATCGCTTCCTTCCATTCTTTGGGGAAATAATTTAGTTTTAGTATTTTGTTTATTAGGGTGGTCAAGTAAAATATTATATTTAAGGGTAAGTTTTTGACCGCAATATTCCTGATTTTGTCGTGCCCTGGGCTTTTACGGTTTTTAAGGTTTTTGATGATATCAATTATCTCTTGCGGGGTGGCTGGGTTAATCTCAGCCGTGACCGGGGAGTTCAATGTTTTAATTCTGACCACCCGGTATATATATACATTTTCCTTCTACAAATCATCACTCCTGTGAATTGTGTTGACAGTGAACACAAGTGACCAATTTAGCTGAAATACTTGAGAAAGAAAAGGTGTGGTATAAAGTAATTAATAGTAGTGACTCACCACGTCAAAAGAAACAACCAATTAGAAATAGATATTTTGACATTGTTTCATCAAAATCAAGTGTAATGGTGAAAGTTGGAGTTACATTTTACCTCTGGACATTCATTATTTCAATAAATACTGGATACTACACGTATTCTCCAGAGCTATAATTGTAATGTCTTTAAAGGGGTACATGAATGTTAAATGGTAGGGAAACACTGCTTTAGTACATATTTAAAACACTGAAACAAGGTACAGCAATGGAAAAAGATACTTTGTTATTAAACAGAATAAAAAAATCTGATGTGAGCAGCACATAACTTTCCCCGCAGACTCAAATTTATATTTTCCTTATTTCTTTATTAATTCATTCATTAGATTGAGTTTAATGCCACCAAATAACACTAAATTTGCATTTTTAATTTAATTTTTGTTTTGATTCGGTAATTGGACATTTTCCCGATAGCGGCGTAACAAAAATTCAAGACATCTCAAATATCTTGAGAACGGTTAGTCTTAAAGTATAATGGAGTGTGTTATATTCTTTTCCTCGTCAAAAATTGCGTATAAAACAAGAATTAATTGATGCATTTCAGCATACGTAGTTTTTTTTTTTTTTTTTTTCTTTCGATTTTGGCGATTTTTACGGACCATTTTGTAGAAAAGGGCGGATTCTTCTTTTCCAAATCGTACCAAATTCCAATCAGCACCAGAGCATCCTACAAGTAACTTATCTACCAAATTTTGTGAAATTTGCTCAATTAGTATTTTAGCTAGGGTGGATACATGACATTTTTGCGGGCCTTTTCGTAAAAAAAAGCAGGTTGTTCTTTTCCGAATCGTACCAAAATCCAATCAGCACCAGAGCATCCTACAAGTAACTTATCTACCAAATTTGGTAAAATTTGGTCAATTAGTACTTTAGCTAGAGTGGATACATGAAATTTTTACGGGCCCTTTCGCAAAAAAAGGCGGGTTCCGTTTTTACGAATCCTACCAAAAACTAATCAGCACCAGGGTCTCACTCAAGTGACTTATATACCAAATTTTATGAAATTCGGTCCATTAGTTTTTTAGTTAGAGTGGATACATACATTGCACAGACAGATAGACACACACACAGACGTCACGCTAAAAATAGTTTTTTCGTAATTTAGAGGTCTCGAAACGTGTAGATCTGTCGAAAACTCGAGTTGTGATTTTTTGTATGATTCCAATACTTTCCCTATACATTACCATGTATTGCAGGGAAAGTAAAAGGGTTGAATAATATATCAACCGGTTTCAAAAGTAAAATGAGCCTTCTTCAATTCTTCTAGGTCAGTGATATAACTATTTTTTGACAGATGTGTACTTGCTCTCGTTGGTATTGGTGCTTTGTCAGAAAAGAAGAAGACCCTTTATTGCTTTTGAAACTGGTTGATATAATATTCAACATTTTTATGCTGTTTATTAAGCATTTATTTTTCAGATTTTTTTCTGTCAGCAGTCAGAGCAAAAATATTGTTTAATTAATTAAAAAGTCTGATGTGAGCAGCACATGACTTTTCCTGCAGACTTATATTAACGTTCTCTTTATTTTAATTAAATTTATTTCACTTTTAATTCAATTTTCGTTCTCATTCGGTAACCGGACTTATTTTCAAAGGTGGCGTAGAGAAAATACGAAAAACTAAAATATCTTGAGAACGGCAAGTGCTAGTGTAATGGGGTTGGTCTTATTATTTTCGTCGTTAAAAATTACGTATTAAACGAGCATTTAATGGATATATTTGAGTATACCTAGTTCTTTAGTTTAGATTTTTGCGGGCCATTTTGCAAAAAAAGTCAGGTTATTTTTTTCTGAATCGTACCAAAATCTAATCAGCTCCAGGGTAATCCACAAGTGACTCATCTACTGAATTTTGTGAAATTCGGTTCATTAGTTTTTTAGTTAAAGTGGATACAAGCTTTTGATGGCCATTTCACAAAAAGAGGCGGATTCTTTTATCCCCAATCGTACCCAAAACTAATCAGCATCAGACTCGCTCACAAGTGACTTACCCACCAAATTTTGTGAAATTCGGTCCATTAGTTTTTTAGTTAGAGTGGATACAAAATCTGCACAGACAGACAGACATACAGACACACACACAGACATCACGCTAAAAATGGTTTTTTCGTATTGTAGAGGTCTTGAAACGTGTAGATCCGTCGAAAACTCGAGTTGCGATTTTCGACATGATTCCAATACTTTCCCTATACATTACCATGTATTGCAGGGAAAGTAAAAACAAAACAAAACTTGGCACATCATAATTAACGAAAAATCCTGTTTCTGTGGATGCAAAATGATTGACAGGGTTCTTTTTACCTAACCTTTGTCAGACAGTACTAACATAATTTTCTTTTTAAATAGGTAGTAGTCACTCCCTGTCAGATTATCTTCAACAATCATCACTAGTGGATAAATCTTCAGTAGAAACCAATTCGAATTCAAAGAATGAACAACAGCAGAATTACTATATGTTTGAGAACAAAACAATGAATCCTATCACACAAGCATCACACTTTGAGAATGGTAACACATCATCTTTTTGTGAAATACTCAATTCATCTACACAGAATGCTGAAAGTATGGCTCTGTGGGGAAATATCCACACTGTTAAAGTTTTTAATGCAACAGATGCAAAAATGGTAACTTTCAAAAGTGAAAGTCAGGAAGAATATGTTCATAATCAGTGTCTTTCCTACAAGCAAAAAGTCCCAAATGATATTTATAACAATGCTAATGCAGGCTGCAATAAACAAAATGCTATGTGTTATTTGCCAACATATAATGAAGCAACTTCACTAAAGGACTTATATGGCCGTGAGAACACAAAAAATAGAGTTTGCAGCATACAATTAATGATGGCATCTCAGACATCAAGTTATAATTGGCCCAAGAGAATAATAGATGATGAAATGAAAATTATTCATTAAAACGTTTGCAGATTTGATATCGAAATATCGCCTTTCTTAGTGGAAGCCTCAATGAAAATAATGCAATTTATGATTGGAAAAAAAAATGAAATCTATTGAAATTCAAGGGACTGAAAAAATGTTCAATATACCAAAATACGAAATATCAAAGCATTCTTAATAAGCTTCTTATCTAGCAAACAACACTAAAACAGAAAAAAAAATCTGATGTGGGCAACACATGACTTTCCTTATATAATGTAATGAATTTACTACTTTTCAGTAAAAAAAAATAGGTTTTTTCTTATAGCACATACTAATATTCTTTCCTAGATATTGAATTTTCGACAATTAGTCGTCATTTTCATTGATTTAGCGTCAATTTTATCCATTTGGCGAGATTTTCGTTAATTTGACAACATTTCAAAAAGTCGCCAAGTTGGCGACAATCCGCCAAATTCGTCGCCAAAATTTCGCCAAGCGTTATGGACGAAGAAATAAGTTGTTCTTACAGCAGATAAATGATTATTGGCGTTCAAATACAAAAGTATTACTCAAAGTATTTTTTTTCTTGAATGGAACGAGCTAGATCCACGAGAGTGATGTCATCCAATTTATCGCATGGTATTACATATGAAAAGTGAACATGTTTCTCAATAGGAAATATTTTTTTTTTCATTTTATATGACTTTTTAATAATTTTTTTGAAAAATGTGCAATATCTCGAGAACGGTTCATGTTAGCGTTCTAAAATTTATGTCAATCGTTTTCTAATGAAAAATTACATAAGAAATGTCTATTTGCGTAACTTTATTAGTGGTTTCGAATTTTTGACGATTTTTTCAAAATTTTATTCGAAAATTTAGGGGGGTTCTGAACATTCGATTACGTATAAAAACAATAGGCTTCCAGTGTTTACGGATTGTGATTTTTGTATCAAATTTGGTTCGAATCGGTCCATTCGTTCGTCAGTTATCGTCTCCACAGACTCACTGACACACACACACACACACACACACATACTTTCACACACACACACACACACACACACACACACACACACACACATACACACACACAGACATCACTTCAAAAATGTTTGATTCGTGATCAGGGATGCTTGAAACGTGCTCTCCCGTCGAAAACTCGATTTCGAATTTTCGACCCCGTCACAATACTTTCCTTATACATTATGTATATAAGGAAAGTAAAAAATCTGATGTGGGCAACACATGACTTTCCTTATATAATGTAATGAATTTACTACTTTTACAGTGAAAAAAATAGGTTTTTCTTATAGTAGATACTAATATCCTTTCCAAGATATTGAATTTTCGACAATGAGTCGTCATTTTCATTGATTTAGCGTCATTTTTATGCATTTGGCGAGATCTTCGTTAATTTGGCAACATTTCAAAAAGTCGCCAAGTTGGCGGCATTCCGCCAAATTCGTCGCCAAAATTTCGCCAAGCGTTATGCACTAAGAAATAAGTTATTCTTACATCAGATAAATGACTATTGGCGTTCAAATACAAAAGTATTACTCAAAGTCTCTTTTTTCATGAATGGAACGAGCTAGATCCACGAGAATGATGTCACCCAATTTATCGCATGGTATTACATATGAAAAGTGAACATGTTTCTCAATAGGAAATATTTTTTCTTTTATTTTATATGACTTTTTGATATTTTTTTTGAAAAATATACAATATCTCGAGAACGGTTCACGTTAGCGTTCTAAAATTTATGTCAATCGTTTTCTAACGAAAAATTACATAAGAAATGTCAATTTGCGTAACTTTATTAGTGGTTTTGATTTTTTGACGATTTTTTCAAAATTTCATTCGAAAATTTAGGGGGGGGGGGGGTTCTGAACATTCGATTGCGTATAAAAGCAATAGGCTTTCAGTGTTTACGGATTGTGATTTGTGTACCAAATTTGGTTCGAATCGGTCCATTCGTTTGTCAGTTATCGTCTCCACAGACTCACTGACACACACACACACACATACACACACACACATACACACACACATCCCTTCAAAAATGTTTGATTCGTGATCAGGGATGCTTGAAACGTGCTCTCCCGTCGAAAACTCGAATTCGAATTTTCGACCCCGTCACAATACTTTCCTTATACATTATGTATATAAGGAAAGTAAAAATATGAAAGGTATTGTTTTAGAAAATATAAACTGAAGTTGCCTACTTAAAGGAATGCAAAATAGGATCACATGAAAACTGATCAGGAAAAACTGCTTGTAGAATGTACAAGGTGCACTTTTAATTAAAAAAATTTCAAGCACTGTTTAAGGACTTTCAATTACCATGCAATTTTCTAAGGACGTCCGTCAACCACTCATTATGAAGTTATATACATTTTTGGGAGGAAAATATTATAGCAAACTAATGTTATTGTTTATTGTTGAAGTCATTGAGAGGATTTTTGAAATAAAACTTTGTTGTATAGGAAACTAGCAGCGATCACCCGGCGTTGCTCGGAATTTGCGATGTAAAAACTCTGATAAAAATTACATAAGAAGATTTGATTAAAATGGAGTTTTTTTACTTTCCTTATATACATAATGTATAAGGAAAGTATTGTGACGGGGTCGAAAATTCGAATTCGAGTTTTCGACGGGAGAGCACGTTTCAAGCACCCCTGATCACGAATCAAACATTTTTGAAGTGATGTCTCTCTCTGTGTGTGTGTGTGTGTGAAAGTATGTGTGTGTGTGTGTGTCAATGAGTCTGTGGAGACGATAACTGACGAACGAATGGACCGATTCGAACGAAATTTGGTACAAAAATCAAAATCCGTAAACACTGGAAGCCTATTGTTTTTATACGAAATCGAATGTTCAGAACCCCCCTAAATTTTCGAGTGAAATTTTGAAAAAATCGTCAAAAAATCAAAACCGCTAATAAAGTTACGTAAATAGACATTTATTATGTAATTTCTCATTAGAAAAAGGTTGACGTAAATTTTAGAACGCTAACATGATCCGTTCTCGAGATATTGCACATTAAAAAAAAAAATTAGCAAAAAGTCATATAAAATAAAAAAAAAATATTTCTTATTGAGAAACATGTTCACTTTTCATATGTAATACCTTGCGATAAATTGGGTGACATCATTCTCGTGGAGCTAGCTGGTTCCATTCAGGAAAAAAGATACTTTGAGACATCACTTTTGTATTTGAACACCAGTAGTCATTTAACTGATGTAAGAATAACTTATTTATCCGTCCATAATGCTTGACGAGATTTTGGCGACGAATTTGGCGGAATATCGCCAACTTGGCGATTTTTTTTTAAATTTTGCCAAATTAACAAAAATCTCGCCAAATGGATAAAAATGACGCTAAATCAATGAAAATGACGACTAATTGTCGAAAATTCAATATCTTGGGAAGAATATAAGTATCTATTATAAGAAAAGCATATTTTTAACTGTAAAAGTAGTAAATCCATTGCATTATATAAGGAAAGTCATGTGTTGCCCACATCAGATTTTTACTTTCCTTATATACATAATGTATAAGGAAAGTATTGTGACGGGGTCGAAAATTCGAATTTGAGTTTTCGACGGGAGAGCACGTTTCAAGCATCCCTGATCACGAATCAAACATTTTTGAAGTGATGTCTGTGTGTGTGTGTGAAAGTATGTGTGTGTGTGTCAGTGAGTCTGTGGAGACGATAACTGACGAACGAATGGACCGATTCGAACCAAATTTGGTACAAAAATCACAATCCGTAAACACTGGAAGCCTATTGCTTTTATATGCAATCGAATGTTAAGAACCCCCCTAAATTTTCGAATGAAATTTTGAAAAAATCGTCAAAAAATCAAAACCACTAATAAAGTTACGCAAATAGACATTTCTTATGTAATTTTTCATTAGAAAACGATTGACATAAATTTTAGAACGCTAACATGAACCGTTCTCGAGATATTGTTCATTTTAAAAAAAAAAATTATCAAACAGTCATATAAAAAAAAAATTCCTATTGAGAAACATGTTCACTTTTCATATGTAATACCATGCGATAAATTGGGTTACATCATTCTCGTGGAACTAGCTCATTCCATTCATGAAAAAATATACTTTTAGTAATACTTTTGTGTTTGAATGCCAATAGTCATTTATCTGCTGTAAGAATAACTTATTTCTTAGTGCATAACGCTTGGCGAGATTTTGGCGACGAATTTGGCGGAATGTCGCCAACTTGGCGACTTTTTGAAATGTTGCCAAATTAACGAAAATCTCGCCAAATGGATAAAAATGACGACTAATTGTCGAAAATTTAATATCTTGGAAAGAATATTAGTATCTACTATAAGAAAAACCTACTTTTTTTTACTGTAAAAGTAGTAAATTAATTACTTTGTATAAGGAAAATCATGTGTTGCCCACATCAGATTTTTTAAATTTGAAATGATAACCTTACCATAAAAGAAAGTACTTATTGCCTAAGCATGGCCACTCTTTGACTAATCAGAGCCATTGGATCATACATACATGTTTTTCTTCTTTATATAGATAGATAGAAGAAAGATATTTTTATAATCACTTACTTATTATTCAAATTAATGAAATTTGTTGAGTAAGCCTGTGAAAAATAAACCATGGTGATAGAGTTTCCATTTAAATGCATATTTAAAACCTGCAATTTTCAAAAGTGACTAATACATTCAATAAACTCCCACAAATCTCAGAGATTTAAATGATTTTCATATTTTAAACCAACGATTTCCAACCTTTTTCGTTGGGAATCATGGAGTTAGAGTAGAACTCTTAGGAAAAAGTTTCGTTTCCCATTAATATCTTGATAACCCCTGGTCTTAGAAACTCGAAACTTGAACCAAATTTATGGGGGGGGGGGGGGGGGGGGCTATTTCAAAGCTATCCACAAAATTTTATTAAATTCGGTGCAGCTTTTCTCACGTGATGATGAGACAAATGAAAGTTTCGTTTTTCATTAATATCGCAATAACCCCTGGTGTTAGAAACTCGAAACATGTACTAAATTTCAAGTGGGGCTACTTCAAGACTACCCACCAAATTTCATCAAATTCGGTTCAGCCGTTCTCCCGTGATGTTGGATCATACATACATACTTTTCTTCTTTATATATATAAATTTTCGGGAACAGCGAAACAGTTTGGGAAATTTTCAGAGAAAGCAGAGCATCTCTAGAAAAGAAACAATGCCACAGGTTTGCGGAACATTTCCCTTGCCTTTTTCAAGCCCTTTTAAGGACTTGAATAAGAAAATGGGAATTTTCAAGCACTTCCAAAGCCTTGAAAATGGTCATCTAAAATTCAAACACTTTCCTGATTTTCAAGCACCCATATGCATCCTAAATGGAACAATTTTTTTTGTTTAGTTACCAGTTTAAATAATCATTTCTCATCATTTGAACTGGTGCTCATTTCGAAAAACCTATGTTCAATCCTCAGAACAATCAGCTAAATAAAAGCTGCTGTTTTAAAAATATAAATTTGAGCTGCCAACCAAACAAAATAAAAAATCTGATGTGGGCAACACATGACTTTCCTTATATAATGTAATGAATCTACTACTTTTACAGTAAAAAAATAGGTTTTTCTTATAGTAGGTACTAATATTCTTTCCAAGACATTGAATTTTCGACATTTAGTCGTCATTTTCATTGATTTAGCGTCATTTTTATCCATTTGGCGAGATTTTCGTTAATTTGGCAACATTTCAAAAAGTCACCAAGTTGGCGACATTCCGCCAAATTCGTTGCCAAAGTCTCGCCAAGCGTTATAGACGAAGAAATATGGTATTCTTAAAGCAGACAAATGATTATTGGCGTTCAAATACAAGCGTATTACTCAAAGTATCTTTTTTCATGAATGGAATGAGCTAGATCCACGAGAATGATGTCACTAAATTTATCGTATGGTATTACATATGAAAAGTGAACATGTTTCTCAATAGGAAATATTTTTTTTTATTTTATATAACTTTTTGATAATTTTTTTGGAAAATGTGCAATATTTCGAGAATGGTTCATGTTAGCGTTCTAAAATTTATGTCAATCGTGTTCTAATGAAAAATTACATAAGAAATGTCTATTTGCGTAACTTTATTAGCGGTTTTGATTTTTTGACGATTTTTTTAAAATTTCACTCGAAAATTTAGGGGGGGTTCTGAACATTCGATTGCGTATAAAAACAAGAGGCTTCTAGTGTTTACGGATTGTGATATTTGTACCAAATTTCGTTCGAATCGGTCCATTCGTTCGTCAGTTATCGTCTCCACAGACTCACTGACACACACACACACACATACTTTCACACACACACACACAGACATCACTTCAAAAATGTTTGATTCGTGATCAGAGATGCTTGAAACGTGCTCTCCCGTCGAAAACTCGAATTCGAATTTTTGACCCCGTCACAATACTTTCCTTATACATTATGTATATAAGGAAAGTAAAAATAGGATCAGATACAAGAGAACAGAGATAGAGGGTTGTTGTTGTTGTTGAGACCCAGACCGTCCGACCTACCAGAAAGGTCAGAGAGAGAGGGTAGAAAATTTTACTCCCAATACAAAATGTTTTTTTATTAACAATTTTAAGATACATTAAATTTTGAATATCCTCTGTATTTCTGCAATTGATACTTGGCACTGTTAATTTCATTCAAAATAAGTTGAATAATAATTAAATATAAATAATGTTATTCAGAAAATATACCTTCATCTTATTAATAATATGTTTGAAAAATAATGTTTCTGCATCAAAGGCAAAATAAAAATATTAGTGGATGTAAACAGATTACAGAATGTCACGTTTTTTGAATACAAATTTACCGAGGTGTAAAAGTACTATTTTGGAGTTCAATCAATTTTAGGCTGTAAAACATAATCTCATTTATTTTACTTAAAATATCTGTGTTAAATAAGTCAGTCTGATTCTTTCCTCATGAGATTTTATATGGCCCATGACTGTTTATTCAGATTTTTATTTCAACAGACCCACGAAAACCAATTTGTAAAATGTAAACACGGTTGTTAAACACATCATTCATCCAACTCAAATTTGTTCATCAAACCAATCTCAATCATAATCAATCAATTGTGAAACCAGTATTCATTATTTGTTAAATCCATTGACTATTCATCTTTAAATTTAACATTCATCAAATTACAAATCAAGTTGGATTACTAGGGTGCTTTGTCCCTGCTCGCCACGTTTCGCCAACTCCTGTAACTTGTTTTGTGAGTCGGGAGGCTTCGCCTCCTACTCGCTACACTCGCTATTTCAAGCCAAACTAAACTTTAAATTGGTAAAAGGTTTAATTCATCGTGTTACCCTATTATTTCTTTATAAATGTACCAAATTTCACATTTTTGTATGCTATAGTTTTTGCGGTAAGAAACAGAGAAAATCGATGGATGCACCGATATGAAAGAACATTTTTCATTTCTAAAGTGCATAAAAAGCAAAATATCTCGTAAACTACATCATAATTAAAGAAAATCTGATGTGGGCAACACATGACTTTCCTTATATAATGTAATGAATTTACTACTTTTACAGTAAAAAAATAGGTTTTTCTTATAGTAGATACTAATATTCTTTCCATGATATTGAATTTTCGACAATTAGTCGTCATTTTCATTGATTTAGCGTCATTTTTATCCATTTGGCGAGATTTTCGTTAATTTGGTAACATTTCAAAAAGTCGCCAAGTTGGCAACATTCCGCCAAAATCTCGCCTAGCGTTATGCACTATGAAATAAGTTATTCTTACAGTAGATAAATGACTATTGGCGTTCAAATACAAAAGTATTACTCAAAGTATCTTTTTTCATGAATGGACCGAGCTAGATCTACGAGAATGATGTCACCCAATTTATCGCATGGTATTACATATGAAAAGTGAACATGTTTCTCAATAGGAAATATATTTTTTTAATTTTATGACTTTTTGATAATTTTTTTAAAAAAATGTACAATATCTCGAAAACGGTTCATGTTAGCGTTCTAAAATTTATGTCAATCGTTTTCTAAAGAAAAATTACATAAGAAATGTCTATTTGCGTAACTTTATTAGTGGTTTTGATTTTTTGACGATTTTTTCAAAATTTCATTCGAAAATTTAGGGGGGTTCTGAACATTCGATTGCGTATAAAAACAATAGGCTTCCAGCGTTTACGAAATGTGATTTTTGTACCAAATTTCGTTCGAATCGGTCCATTCGTTCATCAGTTATCGTCTCCACAGACTCACTGACACACACACACACACAGACATCACTTCAAAAATGTTTGATTCGTGATCAGAGATGCTTGAAACGTGCTCTCCCGTCGAAAACTCGAATTCGAATTTTTGACCCCGTCACAATACTTTCCTTATATATTATGTCGAAAGCCCAGACCATTCGGCTCGTCCAAGGACTTAGAGCAGCTAGATGAATGGCCGGCCTTATACATTATGTATATAAGGAAAGTAAAAAGGGTTCCATTCTGCAAAAATTCAAATATGTAGGTACCTGCCTGCAAACATTCATGGTCTTGCTATTGTTTGTGTATCCAGGGCTCGAACTCGCAGCTCAAATATTTTGTTTTGACATTAAATTCTTCTTGAATTACAATATATATCGAAAAATGGTTTATTTCAGCGTGTTCCTCAAACATTTCTCTACAAGTGTACCAAATTTTAGCTAGTTTTTGTGGTACTAAGCAGAGAAACTTGAAGAATGAGAAATCTGTTAGACAGTGGCAGCATCACCTACTTTTTACTTTCCCTGCAATACATAATGTATAGGGAAAGTATTGGAATCATGCCGAAAATCACAACTCGAGTTTTCGACGGATCTACACGTTTCGAGACCTGTAGAATACGAAAAAACCATTTTTAGCGTGACGTCTGTGAGTGTGTCTGTCTGTGCAGATTTTGTATCCACTCTAACTAAAAAAGTAATCGACCGAATTTCATAAAATTTGGTAGGTAAGTCACTTGTGGGCGATTCTGGTGCTGATTAGTTTTGGGTACGATTCGGGATAAAAGAACCCGCCTTTTTTTGCGAAATGGCCTGCAAAAGCTTGTATCCACTGTAACTGAAAAACTAATGAACCGAATTTCACAAAATTTGGTAGATGAGTCACTTGTGGGTTACCCTGATGCTGATTAGATTTTGGTACGATTCGAAAAAAAATAACCTGCCTTTTTTTTGCAAAATGGCCCGCAAAAATCGTCAAAATCTAAACTAATGAACTAGATTAGATTTTGACGATTTTTGAGTATAACTAATGTATTTTGTTATAAGTAATATATTTGAGTATAACTAATGAACTAGATATACTCAAATATATCCATTAAATGCTCGTTTAATACGTAATTTTTAACGACGAAAAGAAAAAGATCAACCCCATTACACTAGGACTAGCCGTTCTCGAGATATTTTAGTCTTTCGTATTTTCTTTACGCCACCTTTAATAATAAGTCCGGTTACCGAATGAGAACGAAAATTGAATTAAAAGTGAAATAAATTTAAAAATAAATAAAGAGAACGTGAATATAAACGTCTGCAGGGAAAGTCATGTGCTGCCCACATCAGATTTTTTATAATATAGAAACTATTTTCAGGTGGTTAATAAGAAGAAAACAAAAATTGTTCGAGTTGACAATTTACAAAATATAAAAAATGTTGCCAACCACAGTTTTAAACAGTTATCAAATTTTTATGTCAACTAATGAGATCTCTGATAGCATTTGATACTGGTCATGTGGTTATAGCTTTTATATACAGTAATGTTCAGAAATAATTCTTCCTAATGATTTAAGAGATTCTTTATTTACATTCTCTTAGACCAAGAATAGCTTCAGAAATAACTATTATAACTTGCTTCTCTCTAACTTTGAAAATACTGGAGTAGATTCAGGATATAATCAAAAGTTTACTGTACAATTCTAGTAAAAATGTTCTAAATATTCATTTTTTAACTCTGAGCTTTAATCTTTATGCAGTAAATGTCAATTGATCACTGCATATCAACAGTAATAAATGTACTTTTTTACTCCCATCAGATTTGTCTGAAAGATTTAACTAAATTAATCACTAAGATGAAATAATATGATGATTAAAATGCTTACTACTTGATCCTGAAATATAATTATATCCCTGCATCATTTATTTTAATAACTAGAAAATGTACAAAGCATTTAAAATGCAAACTGATAAAATACCATACCGGAACACAGTGAATTCCTGAAATGATGTAACAATATGCTCTTATAACAAAATAAAATATTATTGAGCGGATGCACACACACGGTTACACCATAACTGCTCATTTTAAATCCCGGACAATGTTGGGTAGATTTTTTAGCAATGAATAAAAACTCATGTTAATGTATGTTTTTCATTTAGAAACTTAAAAATAGATGGAGCCCCTCCCAAAGCATAATAGCTCCAAACTGCAACAACTCTGAGTGCAGTTAGTACTTTGGTTTAAAAATAGTTGAAGCCACCCAAAACTGTAATAACTCCAAACTGTAACAGCTTTGAGCGTGGTTAGTACTTAGGTGGGTAACATCTGTCTCCTCCCTTTTTCCATGTGATAACTGCATTAATTTTAATATTTAAATCAAAATAGCTCCAAATTGCAGCAGCTTTTGCAGTCAATTTTTATATTTTAAATAGAAAATGTACCCGGTATTTTAAATAAGTGGTTATGGCATAGCCGTGTGTGCACAGATGCAACAGAATTTTATTTTATATATAAATAAAATTCTGAAGTAAACTGAAATTCCTATTGGATTTACACATCAAAAGTAGGAAATATCTGCACTTTTTCTATATTTCAATTACACTTTAAAGCTTTTAAATGTTAATAGATTCTTCCTGAATAGATTTTAAATTTGGTTCAAAGGTGAACCATTCAGTGAAATTTCCCATATTAAATTCTTCATATCAAAATTATATATAGAAAAACTATGAACCATTTTTTGTGTGACATTACTTTCTGTAAAATGATATTTTGGGGACATTTTGTATCAGCAGCAGTACTAAGGCTATTTCAATTTGTAACTATTAGCTTGAAGTACTTATCGCTAAAGTCACTGCAATTACTCTTGATAGTTTATATTTTTGGTAGGATATATATAGCTGAATATTTGATAATTGTCAATTTTGTGTCCCTTGAGTTTTAAAAAAGTAATAAATAAATATTTTCTGTAGTATTAGATTAGAATAAAATATGTTTTAACTATTTTTCAACAAAAAGGTATTTTTCAATAATAATAAATGTACATTTGATTTTATAAAAATGCAAATTTGTCAAGCCTGTCACTGTACCCCAGTGATGAGTTGAGTTTTCATTGCCTAATTACATCTGTAAAAAATCATAAGTTATGGAAATAAAGGAGTGAAGTTTAATAAATTACGATTTTTAACTTAAAGAACTCTTATTTATAAAAAATTTAACAATATTATTTTGCAAAATACCTGATATGCGTTTGTCTTTAAATGAAAATAGGTAACAAAAATTTGTTATTTTCATCCACCAGATAGCAACAGCAGTGATTTTAAATACGTTGTTAATTGATTTAAGCATTTTGTTCTATTTCTGGTTGAAGTTTTGGAACTTTGCTATTAACAGGTCAGTGAAAAACACAGTTGTATGACTCATTTTTTATGAGTATATTGATTACCTGTCCTTTCTGGCATGCATGTAGTTATTAAATATGAATGAAAATTCAAAAACAACGTGTCGCCTGTTAGTACATAAGAACAAGCTATGCATAGTGCATATTTTGCTTCACAATTTTAGTTTTGATTTTAGTGTGAAACATCCATATGTGATTCCTGACACACGATTCTAATGAATGTTTATTAAAATTCCATTATCATGTTAAACAGCTCATCATCCATTAAAAATATGAAAGGACATTTTTAAGAACTCATTTCAAGCAAAAATTTCTAGAAACAAAGTAAAAAAAAAAGATTTTGGGACACAAAAATTGAAAGTTATCAGAAATTCAGCTATATGTGAATTTTTATTTCATATAAATTAGGCATAAGTATATGTATTGCTATATGAAAGTAGGCATAAGTATATGTATTGCTATATGAAAGTAGGCATAAGTATATGTATTGCTATATGAAAGAATTTTATACCATATTTTATTTATAAAAGAAAAGAACACGAAAATGATCTGTACAAGAATGGTTAAACAATAAAAACCTTTATTAAAAAAGAAACAACAATATATACACTTTATATACACACATGCTCATATGCAACAGCCAAAGTCGAGGTTTGATTAATTAGTAAATTGACTGGTTAAAACATGAAGTAGCTAAGAGTGGCAAGATCAAGATACATCTACATGGCAGTTAAATCTCTTAAATATGTATTTAACCCTTTGAGGATGGTGGCATTCCGGAACTGTCATGGTCCAAAAGATGGAGCATTTCGCTTCTGAACTGTTCCCTATAGAACATGCATTTTTTTTTTTGCAGCATAACTCTCAAGAAAAATTTACTAAAAATCACTAATTCAATATAGTATTTTACTTTTTTGAGGAATAAAGGAAATATTTATCTTCTTTTTGATGTATACGTTCTACACAAATTAGCTTTCATTTAAATATTAAAAATTTAAATGATTAAAAAATATTAAACTTGATTAAAATAGTTATCTATTATGTAGGAAAAATATTTGAATGATCGTTCTTAACTTTATATAGTCGATAGAGATTATGTATAATTTTTTTATAAGAAAATAGCATTGCTATTTTCACTAATTAATATGCTTTTTACGTATGCTACATTTCAAAATATGGATCAATGCACAGACCAACATTACAATCTTTGTATTCATAAAAACTGCCTGTGCACTCATAAAAAATACTAAAGTTCCATGAATCTTCACTATTAGCATTTCTTTCATTACTGTCTGGTTTAATTATCATGTGAGTATATTCTTCCACAGAAAGAAAACATCTTGACTGACTTATTCTTTTATCTGAAATAGCCTAAATTCACTACCTTCCTAACTATTCCTTCTAAAATGCAAATTTTAAAGAAAATAATCTCCTACATTGTAATAAAATTCACCAATGCAATCTTAACACTAAATGTACCATGGCCGGTTGTAAACTTTTGAATAGAAAATTCGCATATAATGTTATCGCTTTTTCTATATATATATATACAATCAATTTTTCAATATCTATTTTTTTTTCTTCTTGTGTTTATATAATAAAGATACATAGTCTACCGTTACCTACTATGACCAAGAGAGAAATTTATTGCCTTATAAGGTTATCGGGACAGAAAATGTGATGTACATGCACATTCTATATATTTTTATCAGTTTCTTGCACATTTCTGCAAAGACTGTCTCGTAGTACGTTCAATTTAAAATAATTGTGTATTAAAATTTCAATAAAGTGTGTAAAATTTCGAGTTGCAAAAAAAGGTGACAAAAACTACAAAGTATTGCTAGTTAGTTTATATTTTGTTTTTACAGCGTTACTTCATTCCTAATTTTAACCCTGAAAAATGTTGAAACATTCAAGACACACCAAGTTCTTAAAAGAAATAAATAACATAGGCGAAAGAGTTTTCAGAAATGGACGAAGATGAACTTTCTGAAAGTAAAGATATATTATTTGAAAATGATAATGATCTATTAGACACTGAGTGTGAGTCTACAGATAATAACGATGAAGTGGAGAATATTGTGAATATAATATGTAGAGGATGAAAAAGAATGAGATGCTCTCGAGTTCTGAAGATGAGAATGAAAAAATGAGCAGTATATTTTGATTGATGGCACTGTTTGGAAAGAAATGCAAATAGATGCTACACCTGGAAGAGCAGCACTCAGGAAAGAATCAGGTCCAACAGGATATGCAAAACGTAATATTATAAAGGGTAAAGTGAAGACTACATTTCCGTTGATAATTGACCAACGTATTATGAAACATATAAGAACATGCACAATAGAAGAAGCAAATCGAGTTTCAGAAACTGAATGCAGTCTATTACCTTAAAGTTACTTTGTTTAATATTTCCTTACTAAAATCAATATTACCTGCATTCAATCAGAAAATATAAAGTTTTTATTTAAAATCCGGTCATTTGATTGGTTACGGTACTAATAGGTATATATTGAGTGTCAGTACATTTAATGTTAAGCTAAAATTAGAAAGATAATCCATACTCAATTATAACACAGAATAGTCTGTGAGAAATGATCTGTTTGGTTATATTACAAAACCACGTTTCACTGCTCTAGATGAAGCAATGATTCATAGGGACCCCTATACCAAAGTCAAGTATTGACAAAATACGTTGGAGATGTTAAAATGGACATTTAGTGCCATCTAGTATCCAAATAAAAACATTCCATATGAAATTGCGTATTTATGTCGATCGTCATTTAGGGTAAATATCTCTTCAAAGAGAATGTGTGAGTATCGTATTTGAATGCATTCGATGCACAGGTGTGTCTGTCATACTCAAAGGGTTAAATACTAATGTATCAAAATATTTAACCAATGAATGTTTTAAAATATTTCAAGAAAATTCATAAAATTAGTAAAATAAAAGTTACCATAACTGTTAGTTTTACAAATTAATTTTTCTAATTTTCCAAGTAGAAATCATATTATGAGCAAATCAATACTATTTTAAATAACAAAAGTTTCTGACTTTCGATTAAATGTAAAGCATCAAAGGAATTAAAACACAATGCTTTGTTACTTCATATATACTCTTACTATGATGCATCCTAAAATAAAATAAAAAAGAGAAAAAAAAAATTTTACATTATTAGCAGAAAAGCGTGATTTAATGGAAATAAAAATTGCTTTTATTCGTATGATCATAATTTTTCTAATTTTCACACAATTTTTAACAACTTAATACAGTAGCTCAAATGTACAGTTAGTCTAATATTCTTCCTCTAAGAAAAACTTGAGCAATGTGATTTTTTGTTTAAGTTTAAAATTTTTAATAATATTCTATTATGCTATCTGCATATTTCAGATATATATTTTAATCGTTTTATTTAATTTTGTGAAGTGAACTAACCAAAAGAATTAGGGCATATCATTTTATGACATTTATACTGAAATTGTGGTAATTCTCAAGGTAATTCCTTGTATAATAGGGTGGGTACTGCATTTAAAAAAATGACCAGACATCTTGCTTCATTTACACCCTGTTCTAATCAACCAATTTCGTATTTACCCAAACATAGAGTTCTGAATGCAACATATAGACACATGCACGCTGGTCATGCAGGTAATAAAAAGTTCAAATGGCACATAATAAAATAAACTTTCCTGTTTTCTTAGGCATCCCTTTTCTAGCCAATATATGCATTCTATGCCAGCAACCTTGGCATATGATTTTTCCTAAAATAAAGAAAATTAATTGTTTTAAAAAGTATAATATAAGCAAATGACTAGCAGCTAATATACAGGGTGTCCCAAAAAGATTGAAACATGCTTTAATTCTTTACCTGTTGGAGATAAGTAGGCAATGTAAATTGCAAAAATGTTGAAAGTAAGGTAGGAAAAGTAAGGTAGGAAAGTAAGGTAGGAAAGTAAGATAGTAAGTGTGGTCCAAAGGACGGAGCATTTCACTTCCGAACTGTTTCTCAAAGGACAGCGCATTTTCTGCACAAGTCTAACTTCGGAAAAAAATTCACTAAAAATCACCCATTTAATACAGCATTCAACTTTTTTCAGAAATAAAGGAAATACTTATTTTCCTTTAGATGTATACCTTACACACAAATTATCTTTTATTTAAATATTACAATTTTAAATGATTTAAAATGATTAATTATCTTGATTAAAATTGTTATTTGTTATGCAGGAAAAATGTCCAAATGATTGTACTCAATACTTTATACAGCCAATAGAGATTATGTACAATTTTAAAGAAGAAAATAGCTTTGTTACTAATTAATAAGCCTTTTACGTATAATGTATTACAAAACAAGGATTCACGCACATACAAACATTGCAATCTTTGCATTCATAAAAACTGTCCGTGCACTCACCAGAAATACCAAATATACACAAATCTTCACTATCTGTATTACTTTCATAACTATCCTGTTCGATTACCATGCTAATACATTCTTTTATAAGTAAAAATGTCTTGACATACCCATTCCCTTATCTGAAATAACCTAATAAATTCACCACCGCACATTCCTCTAAAACCCAAATTAAAGAAAATACTCTCTTACATTCCAATAATTCACCAACATAATCATTAAACTAAAATCAAAATGAGAACACACACTCAATTACAGCATAGCAGAGTCTGTCAGAAATGATCTGTTTGTTTATATTACAAAACCATGTTTTACCGCTCTAGATGCAGTGATGATTCATAGGGAACCCCCTATACCAAGGTCAAGTATTAGCAAAATACAATGTAAATGTTAGAATGGACATTTAGCACCATCTAGTATTTAAATAAATTTAAACGAAAACATTCCATATGAAAACGCACATTGGTGCCAGTCGTCCTTTAGGGTAAATTTCTCCTGGACGCAAATGCATGACTGTCGTCCTTGAAAGCAGTTTCGTAGTCGACGTGCGGATGCATCTACCATCCGTAAGGGGCTAAGGACTGTAAAAAAAAATTTAAGTACTGTTAAAAAAAGTAGGTTTAATGAATTATGAAGTTTTATCAAACTTCATATAATACAATAGAATTTGATTTTAACACTATATTAGAAATGACGAGAAATGTTTAAAACAAATTCTTTAAAATTGAGCAAAACGGACATATTTAGGACCTTGTCGATATGAAAATATTTGGCAGACTTTTGACAATATTTTATGTAAATGATCACAAGTAAGAAAAGGTGAGCACGAATATATTAGAGACACTTACATATAAATGAATCAGAAATGGAAGAAAGTTTTTTCTGATCGGAAGATCAGGCAGTTACGGATATATTTTTCACTAAAATGAAATGTTACACAAAAAGGCCCTGCAATTTTTAGTTGCACCCTGATTATAGATGGTGCAATAATCTATTATTAGATGCAGGAGATGGGATTAGTGTTGAATTTCTACCAGGACAGTGGAAAAAAACAACTGAAAAACAGGAATCGGAAAATATGAAATACCCTGGTTCCTTTCCATATGACGATGGGAAAAGTTTCAATCTGTTATCTGATCATCACTCTTGGATGAGAGACAATTTTTCTTACAAGGGAACCTCTACTTTTGTTCCAGCTAGTTTCAGCAGGAATTGGGTGGAAATGGTACGTTACTAGCGAGAAACTAATAACCCTGAAATATTTCTTGAATTGAACGTGGAGATTCGTACAAAAAAAATCCTAAAGTTTACATGGATTAGCATGTTTGGTAGCTCTTATTTGAAGTATAATATGTATATTTACATAGTGTGTGTGATTAAGCAGAAACAAACATATATGTTTATGTAAAAAGGACGCAATATTACATTCATGATTGTACATTATTTTTGTAATGGAAACCAAATATTTTATTACGAATACAAATTACTGTATGATGAAATTACAATTATTCAACATATTCTTCGCAATAATGATAGTTTTCGTAGAAATCTGTGAAATATAGGGAAGTTTCACACCAAGAACATCTCAAAAATAGAATGTTAGTACACAGTGCACATTGTGGATTTTCTATAACGGTGTGATGGAAGCAAAATGTCAAAGGAGTTTCAAATGATTGCGGTCAATTCAAGAGATATTTCAGAGACATTAGTTCCTCGCTAGTACCTACTGTTTCCACCCCATTCCAGCTGAAACTAGCCGGAACAAAAGTTGAGGTTCCCTTGTTAGTTTTATTGTAATTTCTGAAAATTTTAAGCAGTGTTAAGGTTTTCAAAAATTGAAATTACAAATTAAACTGGTTTTAAGGACTTTTAAAGACCGCAAGCACCATTTACTTAAATTTAATCACAGTTTACTTTTGATTTAAAGTAAACTGTGATAAACCTACAAGGGTATTAAAATATTCTTCACTGTGGAAAAATCTCACAGTCATGAACAATGTAAATTATTTTTACAATGTCAAACTGTAATACAAAGGATATGAAAAATTATCAATATACTCTAAATCCTCATAAGGAATTTGTAAATTTATTACAGTGAGGTCATATGAAATATGCTCCAGGAAGCCCACAGGTTCAACACAGACAACTTTTGATTTACACAATATCCTAGAAAAAAAAACAAAGTTACTGGAAAGTAAAATGTATTCACATTTCTAAACTTTGTAATCTTCGTGAACTACGATAAAGCCAGACACTCGTATAATTTTCAATCCTTTCATCAGTCAGAAGAGGCCAATGAAGTTTAAGGGTTCCTATGAAGAAACACAAAAATTGAAAAGTCATAAAATTTTTTTAAATCTAAGCATTTCATATAAATTATAATTAAGCTATAAATAAATATCACTATTAAAATCATAACTTATATAACTACTTGTCGGCTACTGATTTTGCTAGAGAATAGGGTCTTGTAGTACACTATAGCTACTTACTCGGAGGGGGGGGGGGGGGGGGGGTCTTTTTACATCAAGGTCAATTTTTGAGCCTCTTTATAAAAACCTTCCTTTTACTAACCATTCAAGCAGAAATTTTTCATGTAAAAATGTGTCATACACAAAATTTCTAATGCGAAAGAAGCAATTGCATGCGGTAAAGCAGCGCTTCACTCACAATACAGTAGAAGCCTGATATAGCGTAGTTATTAGGGAGCATATTTCACTCCTGTATTAAAGCATAACTGCAGCATATTGGACAATGCTGTAATGATAATTTTTTTTTTCAGGAAACTTACTTTTAACTGTGTTACATACAAATCTGCAGTATATCGAATGGTGCTGTGTCAGGATTCTAAGGTATTTTACACAATGCTTTACTCTAAAATGTAATTTTCAATAGCAATTTATGCAATTGGTACATTTATATCTTGGTATAAAACCAATTAAAATTGTTTTGATCAAAAATTGTGAAATGATCAGGCAAAGTGTTCATATTCCTGCTTGGGCATAGGGAACTAAATTCTAGCTGTTATTATTGACAGTGTGCCAATTATTTTGCCACTAGTATTTGTGAGAAGTTTGCTATTTTGGCTCTATCTCCCACATGCCACTCGAATGAAGGGTACTTAGCAAAACTATGAATGTGAAAAATGAACTTGCAGAATTTCCAATTTTAAAATCACATACTTACTAAAAATAAAATAAATTTTTATTACAAATAAATAAAAAAAAATTTTAAATTTTGTTTTTGCAAAAATTGGAGAGCATGAAAAACCTAGATAAAATTCTGCTAACTTATCTGAAATATTAATTAATTAATTTATATTGCAAGTCAGTTAATCATGTATGAACAATTGTAGTACGCTGTGAATAGACGGCTTGTATAAGTTAATTATGAGAATGCCTACATGTTTCATCTCTACATTCAACAAGGTTTCCACAGTTTATCACACATAGAAATGAAGGACTATATCTAAATTTACCACGGCCTTCCGTGTAGGGTAAAATTCTTTCACTGTATTTCAGTTGGCATTCCAAATGGTGTTAGAAAATAATTACAAATTGTTGCATAATCCTACTTGGACAATTGAGGTCTGAGCATACTTGCCAACTAAATTTGATGAGAATTCAAAAGATTTCTTTTAAAATTTCAGAAGATTAATTTTGAGGATAGAAAAAAAAAACCATTTTCAATATTTGTAACAAAATATTAGTGAAATTCCCTTAAAACATAGAAATATTTGGAAATTAATACGGCAGAAAATACAAAAATCATGCATTTTCAACTTTATTACCCATAAAATGCAAAGTTTTGTCAGCTAGGCTTTAGAATTTGAAACAATAATCAGAAATTGGTCTTTAATTACATTTTAAAGTCTTTTTTTTTTCTCAGTATTTTGGAAAAGATAATTCAAGCTAATTTTGCGAATTGATAAAAGCACTATCTCTGATACCATATTTGTATTCCGCAGATGCGGGAACCATGCACCAGCTAAGGTTTTGCATCAGAAGTCAGGTTTGGATTGAATTTTTCTCAACACTTTGGTAATGGATCACTCAAGCTATTTTCAGAGATTGATAAAAAAACAAACAAAAACACTATTTCAATATTCAATAGCTATTTTATCCAGACGAAATGCAAAATTATTAGGTTAATTTACATGAATGGAATAAGCAATATGAAGATGAATCTACTTACTGTTAATAGCTGTGTTTAAATGTAAATTCTTGAAAGATTTCTTCCTATTATAACCCTTATAGGTAAAGTATTGAGCAACATTATCAGACAAAACTCTTTGAAATATGTTAATTAAACAACCATATTCATATTTGCCATCACCAAGTATTCTTAAAGCCGAAACCTAAAACAATAAATCTCATAAGTATAGTGACAAAACATTAAAATAACATATTATTAAAGATCATATTTATTCTCGATCAAAATGTTACAAATTTTCATTTTACATATGATTTTGGATTAGCATGTTTTAAACAATAGTAAAATAGTAGCCTAATACTTGCTGAAAATTAACGGTTTCACAATAAGCAAACACTGAACAATGTGAATTTCTGAATAATTCAATTTTCCCAGTGGGCCATTGTCAACTGTTCACCTGTGTCCCAAATTTCAAATTACTATCTCATTAAGACAGGGTATTTGATATTTATTAGGCCAATTGAACATTTCGGCGTGTGATACCACTAAAATACCAAATATAGCAACACATTAATTTTCTTCCAATTTTTATCAAATGACCTGTATCTGTTACCAAAATTCAAATTTCTATCTCACTATTAAGTGATTTTTTCCAAAAATTCATATTTCAAATGTTTTGCTGTGAAACATATTCTGCTCTTCAAATTTAAAATTTAGAAAACATCTTTTCTATTGTCTTACCCCCAAAGTTACAAATACTGGAAAAGTAATATTGAACATCAAAATCTAATCAAAAGATCCATTCTTGAACCAAATTTCTGGTCTTTATCTAACAGCAAAGTATGCTTTTCTGCCATTTCGCATTTTGAACATTTTGGCAAAAATTTAAAATAAGGTTTATCGTGATTTATTAATAAATAACAATGAAGCAGTTAAAAAGACTAACTTGGTTAGATACCTGATGTTAAAATTTTTGCTGTAAGAGCTTGAAAACTCGGACCGTGGCGCTCGCCATGAATGGCGTAAAGCAGTTTACCTCACGGCCGAGGCATTACAAAATATATATACAATGTTTGTTTGAACTAATAAGACAGATGTAATGTAAATATGTTTTCATTTTTTTTTTTTTTTATTAACAGTACTTAATAAATAGAAATGGGCAGTAAATACTCTTATATCTTATTCGAAAGTACGAGTTAGTAATTACTTATAAACCTTATTGTTATACACATCTATTTTGTAATTTACCCCTGTCTAACCTAATATGTGCCAGAATTAGGGGGTCCATGAGACTTTACGAAATAATTCAAGGATTCCTCCAAACAAAAACGGTTGGGAAACACTGCTCTATCTATACGGCAAGTTCTTAAAAAAAGACATGTCAGATAGACAGATGGACAGACACTTGGGAATTAGTATATATAGATTTATACATGAGCAAACATGCCCTAAAAGCGACATTTCTATACAACAGCACGTGTTCCAGGAGTGGCAGATACGTTGGGCCAAGTGTATAACAGTTAATGGTGACCACTTCAAAAAAGAACATATGAAGAAAGACTCTCTCTCTGATGTATTTCGCGAGTAATAAATTCATTCTTATTCTTTGACTAGATCTCGTACATTACAATACACATACACTTATGCAAACTCACACATGTGCACACACAAAACAAATAAGAAAGTTTACCAACTTCAATTTGCTATGTTTAAAAAGCATAAATATATAAAATTTAATTTACTTCGTGCATTGAAAAAAAATTTGAAACATTATTTTCCTTTCAAACACTTAGGAAAACCATTGAAATTCAAGATTTTCATGAAAAAATGTCTAAATTACAGATTTTTGTGAATGAAAGCTAAAATTCACTATTTTTATGAAAAAGTAAAGTTAAAAGTCATGATTTTATCCCAAAAGATTGCTTAAATTTGCGATTTTTAGAAAAGATTAATAAACATTGTGATTTTTACAAAAGAACGGTAAATGCTGCGATTTTTATCAAAGAATTTTAAAATTTTCAATTTTTATGAAAACATGCCAAAATTTTCAATTTTATGAAAAAGCATTAAATTTCTGGATTTTTATGAAAAGTATTAAAATTTAAGTTCGCAATTGTTGAAAATTCTTTTGGAATTTTAGCTAGAATGCTAAAATTTGCAATTTTTACAAAATAATACTAAAATTCACACTTTTTATGAAAGTGATAAAATTCATGATTATTATCTTTTTTTACAAAAGAACACTTTAATTTGATTTTTATGAAAGAATGTTAAAATTCCCAATTCTTGCACTATATTCAGATATAAAAGATAAAAAAATTAGCGATTTCCCAGGCATCTTTTTCATTAGTCTAAGGTTAAAACAAATAAAATATGGAGTGTTTAAGGGCCCTTATAAAAAAAACTCTTAAATCTAAGAGTTTCTAATGATTTCCAGGATAATGATAAGCATAATTATTAAATAATTAAGAATAAAATAAAAATTTTATTGAAGTTTAAGTTTGACAAAATAAACTCAGCAAGCTTTTTCTTTTGCACCTTAAAGAACATTACTTCATCATCACTTGAAGTATTATATTCAAGTTTCAGGGCTAAAACGAGCATTGAAACTCTGAGAGAAAAGTAAGAGCCTTTAAGAGTATAACTAGGCGGCAGCTGGATTTAAAATAAAATAGATTAAAAATGCCCAGATCTTGACTTACGGTAGACATCAAAAGTGCAGAACAGTTATGTAACTTTTTTCTTTTATAAATTTACTTTTAAAATATGCAATATCTCTAGATGGGTGCATGCCAGTGTTCTAAATTGAGTGTCATTCATTTTTGAATAATAAAAATAAAGTATCTACAAAATGATTGCAACTGAATTAAAGATAATTCATCTAATATGATTTTATTACTCTCCTTATATACATAATGTATAAGGAAAGTATTGTGACAGGGTCGAAAATTCGAATTCCGAGTTTTCGACGGGAGAGCATGTTTCAAGCATCACTGATCACGAATCGAACATTTTTGAGGTTATGTCTGTGTGTGTGTGTGTGGGTGAAAGTATGTGTGTATGTGTGTCAGTGAGTCAATGTCTCACGAACGAATGGAGCGATTCGAATGAAATTTGGTACAAAAATCACAATCCATGAATACTGGAAGCCTATTGTTTTAAAATACAATCGAATGTTCAGAACCCTCCTAAATTTGAGTGAAATTTTGAAAAAATCATCAAAAAATCAAAACCTTTAATAAAGTTACGCAAATAGACATTTCTTATGTAATTTTTCCTTAGAAAACGATTGACATAAATTTTAGAATGCTAGCATGAACCGTTCTCGAGATATTGCACATTTTTCAAATAAATGTATCAAAAAGTTCCATAAATTAAAAAAAAATATTAACTGTTAAGAAACATGTTCACTTTTCATATGTAATATCATGAGATAATTTGGTGACATCATTCTCGTGGATCTAACTTGTTCCATTCACGAGAAAAGATACTTTGAGTAATACATTTGTATTTGAATGCCAATAGTCATTTATCTGCGGTAAGAATAACTTATTTCTCCATCCATAACTCTTAGCGAGATTTTGGTGACGAATTTAGCGGAATGTCGCCAACTTGGCGACATTTTTAAATGTTGCCAAGTGAATGAAAATATCCCCAAATGGATAAAAATGGCGCTAAATCAATGAAAATGACAACCAATTCAAGAAAATTCAATATCTTTGAAAGAATATAAGTATCTACTATAAGAATAACATTTTTTTAAACTGTAAAAGTAGTAAATTCATTGCATTATATAAGGAAAGTCATGTGTTGACCACATCAGATTTTTTTTATTTAGGCTTCGTTAAGAAGATATTTAATATCTTCTTAAGTGTTAACTTGCAGAGTGAACTGCAAGTTAACACTCTGGGCAGACCCGGCCACTCATAAACCGGCTGCAAGCCTTTGGGCCAACCGAGTGGTTTGGGCCTTCAACACCCTGGGCAGACTAGCATTGCACTATTTCTTCAAAATCTAACCACTCATTGTTGAAAATACTTTTATAGTTGGCATTTCAAAAGAAGTAATATTTAAATGAATTAAAAAATTAAAAATAAAAAATATTAATGCTTACACACCAAAATCAGGGATTGTTGTGCATAGCTTCTTAGTCTTCAAAACAAACATTAAATGCTCAGTTAAAAAGTTAAAATCCTCATAATCAGTTATTAATGATAACATTTATCCTGGTTTTGGTGTTATTCGATTCATTTAAAAAAAAAAGACATACAGGAAAATTTATGATTTTTACTAAAATACAATAAAATTCGCTATTTTTTATGAGAAAACTTTAAAATGTGCAAATTTTTTATGAAAGATTACTGTAATTTGTTGTTTTTTAAAATGAAAAATTACCAAAATTTGTGATTTTTATGAAAGATTGCTAAAATTCATGATTTTTACAAAAGACTACAATTCAGAATTTTCACAAAAATAAATTAAAATTTGTGATTTTATATACATATATATATATAAAGCATTAAATTTTGTAAACATGAAAAAATGCTAAAATTCCAAATTCTTACATTATATTCGAAAATAAGAGATTCAATGTAATAAATGCTTTCTAAAGAGTATTTTTCTATTTCTAGAAATATAAGGACATAATGAATAAAATAAGAAGTTTTAAAAGGCACCTCTCCCCCCCACCCCTTAAATCTAGGAGTTTTTAAGGATTTACAGGAGAAGTATGAACCCTATTTACAATAGTATAATTCTATCTCTATTAAATGAAAATTTTTAATTTAGAATAAATAGAGCAAATTATTCTAAATTCATGTAAATTAAAACAATTTTATATATTTTTACATAATGTACTTACACACAAGATTTTATAACCATATGAATATTCATTCTAGAGTTAATGTGCCCACACCATACATACAGGGAGATCTGTCTGAAAGCATTTAATATGCATTCAGGTCTCAAAATATTTTCAGGAAAAAAAAAAAAAAATGCCAAAGGAAAATTTAATGGAAACTATTTTTATTAATTTCCTAGAAACTTCCATACACCTAGCAAATATGATGAAGGCTACTTATGACCACACAAAATTAATCAAACTTTGAAATCAATTGGCAATACAATATGTACAATTATTTACAGAACAGACAAACAGGCAGATACTTTTAATACAACGTGTACAATTGTTTACAGAACAGGCAAACAGGCAGATACTTTTAACTTTATACAGGGTGTTTCAGTAATTGTACAACTAAATATTGCATTAACGATTGGTTGTAGATCCATGGTTCCAATTTAAGAAATGTTTTTAAGGTAGACTATCATTCTATGAAAATTTTGACCATGTGACACATTTGAGTAAAAAAGCACAAAATGTAACTTTCTATACGAGTCTCCAAGAAAACAAATTTCAATTATACAAGTACTTTCCCATAGCCAAATTAGTTAAACAAAATGTTCCATTGTCATATGATCAAAATTACCAGAGCTAATCTTAATTAAAGTTTTCAGCAGATAATTAGGAACTGTGTAAAACTTTTGCTTAAGATACGAATGTATGCAAGCTTTCCAATGGACATTTTATCTACAGATATTCAATTTTCATACGACACCCTGAAATCTAAGTTTTCTCATTTCTTTTGACTGGGTCAAAGTGGTTTAAGTGCTATAACTTTGACAATTTTCTTTCATGGCTTTTCTTTCTTTTTTATGAGTTTTAAATGAATAAGAAACAATTTGCTAATTGGAACTTCTTACGATTTCTTGAGGGTTCATATAAAAAGTTAAATTTTCTCTTTTTATTAAAATGTGTCAACTCAAAATTATTGTAGTTGGAAACTCTATTTAAGGCATTTCTTAAAAATTGAAACTATGAGTCTGTGACCAATTGTTCAAGAAATATTTAGCTGCACAATATTTTTTAAACAGCCTGTATAATTAAATCAATAATAAAATAAAATAGTTTACCAAAATATCCATGTTTCCTTTATTGGTTAGGCACTTTTCTAATGCTTCTTGCTCACTTAAAGTTTTTAAAGGGAATTTCATAAGAATTTCATGCATTGCATTAGAATTTGAGACAGTTTGCAAAATTTGTGTGTACTTTCTTTCCAAAATATTTAGACGATCTTCATAATTTTTAATCTTTAGAAACATTGTTTCCAATTTTTCTGTAGAACTTTTTTGAAACTCTGAAAAGATTAGTATAAAATATAGAGCAGAAAAATAATGACAATAAAAATAATGACTTGAACTAAATTAATAAAAACTTTTAAACGTTTTTAAAATTTGAAATTTAATGTACAGCAGAGTCCTGATTATTTGAGGTTTCATGTTATCTGAGCTAGCTCTTTTTTTCACTAACTAATAATTTTTTCTGATGACTCATCTTCACCCTTTCAACCTGTTGCCTTCAACATTTTTATCTGTCAAAAAGGCATGATTGATGATATGGTTATAAATCTAATGAGAGGGAATAAACAAGAGAGTAAATATACGGATGATGTGTGTGCCAGAAAGGATTTAGAATCTTGTATACAGAAGGCCTAAATGCGATTGGGTTCCCACTACATTAAACAGCAGGATGAGAGTATGTGCAGCAATCTATTCTCACTGAGATGCCTCAGAAACATTATAGTATATAAACAACAAACTTCTTTAAAACAGAACATATTGAAGATCTAACTTTATTAAGAATGTTTTCTAAAACCTGATGCTGTAATCAGGATGTATATACAGTAAGTAAATAAACACATAATTGCATATGTTTTATTGTACATATTCTTTTTCTTACAGTACATACATAGTGCATCAAAGACTTATGCTAGATGTCAGGGTACAGTGGCTCCACCAGTGTAATCGTGCATGCGTGATAAACCTCGACTGTCTGCTGGCGCAATGCCAAAACTTTTGACACATTTGCTAAAGTAACTCAAAAGATACGGCCGTTCATTACAGAAGTAAAATTTTTTCAGGTTGAATTATTGAGATGGAACAAAGAGCTGTAATTAAATTTAAGGCAAAACTTGGTAAAAGTGACTCGGAAATGTACCAATTGATGAAACTAGTTTTCGGTGAGTTTTGTTTAAGTAGATCAAATGTTTTCCTGTGGGCAGTGGCTGCTCGTGAGTAACGTGTAGAGGGGTGCTCATCTATGTATTTAAGCCTATATATGTGTTTCGAACACCTTCATGCTCTTTCTTAGCGGCAATAGAATCAATGATTCTATCACCACTGAGGAAGAGCATGAAGGTGTTCGAAAGCGCTCTGGCTTAAAATTATTTGTTGTACGTCTGTAGAATGGTTTTTAATAAAGTGACATTTAAATCTGGTTTTTATGATTTGTCATTTAATTAGTTGATTCAGAAATTTGAAGTTTGACGTGTCGTCACTAATGGTATGAAATATTAGTTTAATATGCATATCTTTAATGCACTAAGATATATTAAACATTATACTTTGTAAATGTTACTGCTTAGTTACTTAATAGTAGTTCTCTGACCGTAAATTGTTAACATTTAGGATAGTGTAATAATAACCCAATATTATAACTATAATATTAAATTATTAATTATTTAAAAAACAATTATTACATTTACAACATTAAAATAATTTTAACTATTATAAAACTATAAATTGGAAAGATAAGGGCATTTAACAATATAACCAATAAACCTACTTTTAAGAAACTAGACACCGCAAGATTTTTTGTTAGAAGGATCATGATTACTGAATAAAGAAATACCCTAAAATGTATTTTATTTATAATTAAATGATTAAAGTATAATTCTGCCAATTAATACTTTTAATGTTTAATGATAGCAATCACAGATAATAGATGAACACTTGCAAATTAATTTTTCAATGCTAAAATTACTCGTGTTTTGATTTAACCAATTCAAAATTAGGAAAAGTCATCTGTAGCTGACTTTTCTTCATTTTAAATTATATTTATTTTGGGATAAGATAGGATATTAATATTTACTAATTTTGGTTGATCACTGATAAAAAAAATTTATAATCTGTGTTGGATTACAGCTATTATTTAATAATTTTATGAAGTTTACTTGTTAGTTTAAATGGGTTCTGGAGACTTATGTTATTGTACCCGTTTCTTAACTTTAGTTATCTATCCATTTTAAGTTTTTAATATTTTTTTGTTAAATATGTATTCTATTCCATAGGTATTGTGTTTTAAATAGCGAAAATATGTTCGTTTTAGGTTTTAGTAATTTAAGTTTATTTAAATTAACTAATTTGTAATTACTTTTATTCCCTTTCATTTAATACTAAATTTTTTATTCTTGGGTTAAGAAATTCATTAATTTATAGCGACTTTCCATTTAAATTATATTTTTATCTTTTTAAATATTTCCAGAATTGTCTATTTTTAAATTATTGCCGAATTTATATATTTCAAATAATTTCTTTTCATGTGTCTTCAATCTTTATCTGTCTTTAAATGGTTGTTTTTTTCTTTAAAAATTAAGAGTTTTTAATCGACAGAGAATATTATTAAAATGATTTCTCATAATTCTTTTATTATTTTATTTACAATGACCTTGAGACTATATAATGGGATGTTCACAACTTTTCTTTGATTGGAACAAAAATGTGATATGCTTACATAACTATTGAATCAAAATTAACTGTAATCTTACAAAGTCTAAGTGAGAGTAAAATACCATAGATATGAGGTTTTTATTCTTGCTAATATCTAGCTAAACCCACAGTGATCGGCTGGGAAATTGCAAATAATTTCAGTAAATATTTAAAAGACATTTGGCAGAAAAAATAAACAAAGGTAGTTGGGAAAAGAGGTCAAACCACTACAATCTCCAAAGACATCTATATATGGTGACACAACATTGAACCTTGGAAGTCAGTCTTTTTAAAGGGGTGGCCGTTGAATACAGCACGTGAAGCAAAACTTACAGTTAAATGTGCTTAATATTAGTACATTTAATGAAAAATTGTTTACTACTTAAAATTTATTAAGAATCATAGTCACAACTACAATATCTTCATACAAAACCCTTTTTTTTATTTAATGCAACTATCAAACATTTAAATGTTGATAATTACAAAATGGCAATGAAATTTCTGATAACAACAAACATTTTGTCACCTAATGACAGGGTCTTAGTCCGGCCAAATCCAGTTTTAAAGTTCCCGCCATATTCCAGGCTTTCCAGATAAAACTTAATCCGGATGACTATCAATCTTGACATCTTATGCGACTGTTAATTTTTATGATTACAACAGTTTGGTATTTAAAAAATTTTTCTATCTGACATAACAAATTAAGTAATACTTAATTTTCTGGGCAATTATCGTGAAATTTGTTTATTACATTTATTAACTCTACTAAGCGATTTTCCAATCTTCATATTTTCTTTTCCTAGTATTTCCAACCTTTCGATTTTAAAAGTACATAAAATTTTTTGTTCTGTTTAATTGTCATAATAAAATCAGAAATTTGTGTGTTATCAGGGATATTATCAATTATTTCTTATTATTACAATAAAGAGCAAGTGGAAGGACCCACAGACGAGATACTATTAAGCTTTGTAATTTTATATAGATGTCTAAGATGACATTGAAGTTCCGTGAACACTATCTAATAAGTGAGGCTGTGTGTTAATTTCAGCGATGATTAGATTTTTCCTTTGTTTATGTTGTTGATGTTTGATTAGAGATCGGATATGCAATGCAATAAAATGTGCAAAAATTATTTTCTTGAGAAATTCCCGAGTACCGTTATTTTTATGTAGAATTTTTTGCACAGAATTCTTGCACTGTAGAGTAAACAAAAAATGTGGAAAATTCATAATAACTGGTCATCGTCCATTATTACAGTCAAAGAGGTTCTTGGAATATTTACTGCTGTTAGAAGGGGAGATGTTTTTTTTTTGTACCTGTGCAAATTGTTTCAGCAGCTCTTTTCACCTATTTTCTGATGGATGTTTACATTATTGATATGTTGTTAAAGATTCTTTTGTTATGGTTTTGCTCAAGATTAATTAAAAAAGTATTAATTAATTTTTTTCATCACGAACCTTTCACCACTTTGATAAAAATAGTCGTAAGAATTTTTGTCAATGACAAAAAAGGCAAACACTAAAGTGTTTACAACTTTGGGAAGCAAAGCAAAGGTGCAGGAGAAGTCTTTCACTGTCGTTACTGAAAGAAAATGTATCCTCAATTGACCCTTAGAAATTTGTTCTTTGTCAGAAAATTCTCAGTGATTTTGCAATAAATAATGGACAATCAAATAAGAAATTTTTTTTCGCTTCAGACAATCAATAAAATTAAATTCATGGATTTACATTAATTCACAAAAAATATCACATTTCTGAACCTACCTTAACAAAATTTATAAGAAGATACTTTGAAGAAATTAAGGACTCAAATATAGAACTTGCAATTTCATGAGGAGTAGAACCTAAGTTTCAAATGGAGAAACTCTGTCATGTAAAAAATCCCTTTGTCAAACTTAGTTAAGACGAATGAATGGAAGTTGGTGAAAAGTTTAAAATAGAGTGTTTGGATATTCTAATTTCCCGAATGAGAGTCATTCAGACAAGTGATAACTAAATTTGAGGTTTTGAGTCCTAAAATTTTCGACAGAGCTGGTGATGACAAGCATTATCACTGAATCTGATGAATTATTTCACTCAACATATGGTTGGCTTCCATTTAATTATAAGAAAAGAAATTAAAAATGCCAAAAATATTAGCCTACTGGCTATAAGCATTATTCATCAAAATTCAAGTTTATCTGCCAGCCAACCCAAGGTTTGTATAGCTTACGATTTATTCACCATATTGTCCATGATGACTGTGGAAACTGAGATATTGTTTTCAAAACTGCAGCTAATTAAGCTAATTAAGAGCTTATCTTACAAGTACAACATTACAGGAGTGACTCACTGGACTTTCTATTTTGAGTATTGAAAATGAGACAGCTTGGTAAACAGATTTTAATCTAATAGATTCCTTTGTTGCATCGTAGTCCTGAAGAAAAAAGTTTAAATTATTTTGTAACAAGCTATGTATTTTTTTAATAAATTTTTAGCCATTTTTTAATTTTTTTGTAAATGGTGTTATGTTATACTATTTTATAGAGGCTATGTAAATATATTGCACAATCATATTTTATTGTACATTTCAATTTTATTTACTCAAAACATTTATTACAATCCACAATGAGTACACTTTCCCTTAAAAAATTTCAAGCACTTTAAGGGTTAAAGTGCCATGCAATTTTTTGTAAGAACGTCAATAAACTCCTCATTATGAAGTCGGATAATTTCTAAAAGGAAAAAATCATAGCAAACTAACAATTTTCAGGGGAGGCAGAACTTCTAGAGTAAAAACACAAAGGCATGGATCTGCAGAACATTTTTATCCCTGCCTTTTTCAAGCACTTTCAAGGACTTAACCAAGAAAAACAGGAATTTTCAGGTACTTTCAAGGTCTTGAAAATGGTTATCTAAAATTAAAGTACTTTCGCAATTAACAAACACTGACAATCCTATCATGTTTCTTTTCTTTTTAAAAATTTTCTTTAAATTAAAAAAAAGATAATTAGAAAAAATTAAGTAATAACTATATATTTAATCTTTTACATTAAAACAATAGAAGTGTATAAAAAAAGTAATAAAACCATCTACATTTAAAAAAGTGAAATTTTCTTAACAATGAAGTGGCATGATAATATGAAGGCTAAATGGAAGGGACAGGTAAAGGGGGCAGAGTATTTAAGGCAAAAGAGGGGGGGGGGGGATGGGTGTAACCAAAAAAACTAAGTTCTGCCACTGTGTTTAAATTAAGAAATGCAATGAGCACATTGAGCAAAGAAAAGAATAAAGTAAAAAACAAGTTTAATGGCAACCCTAAATTCAGAAGTCTGTTAACTGATTTCTTTTTTCGTCACTCCATCAGAATAAATGCAAATAAAATACTTATGCAATTATAAAAAAAGGAAAATAGACAAGCAGACTGGACATTTTTTTTTTGGAACCTCTTTAACTCTTTTGCGACGGCGGCATTCCGGAACTGCTGCGGCCCAAAGGACAGAGCACTTTGTTTCCGAACTGCTCTCAGGGGACGGCAATCTAACTCTCGAAAAAAATTCACTATAAATCACCTATTCAACACAGAAATCTACTTTTTTCAGGAATAAAAGAAATATTTATTTTCTATTTGATGTATATTTTTCATACAAATCTGAATACAAAATACTCATTAGTTGCTCCCATTCTTTTATCCGAAATAAACGAATAATTTCACTGTCTCTAAAACTCAAATAAAAAAAATACTCTCTTATATTCCTGTGATTCACCAATGAAATCATAAAGCTCAAATCAAAACGTGACCCGAAACTCAATTATAAAATTGTTGATGCTGCAAGAAGTGCTCTATTTATCATGTTTCACCGCTCCAAATGGAGAAATAATTCATTGGATCCTCCTTATGCCACAGTCAAATATCTGGAAAATACATTGAAGTTGTTTCCACGGACATGTAACGCCATTTAGTAGACAAATTAAAACGTTCCATGTGAAAACACGCATGTGTGCCACTCGCCGTTTACGGTAAAGTTTTTTCCGTCACGAGTGTGTGCCGTCCGTCCTTGAATGCAAGTTCGCAACTGGCATGAGGGCGTGCCAACCGTCGTGAAAGGGTTAATTAAACAATGGACCACAAATGTTCTGCACACCACTGTTTTAAAAACACTTAAAATAAAGGAAAAATTTTAAATATATCATAAATATACAATTTTTAAAAAAAATATTTTGCAAAATTTTGGAACATTTACTTTTTGTAAGATCTTTGAATTTATCCTTCACACGATAAAGATCACTGATAAAATTTGAAGAGAAGTCAAACTGATTTTGAGGCAGATAGTTCATACTTTGCCCTTGCATTAATATCGGCTGCATATTGTCAGAAAAATAAGAGTTGCCATTCACAGAAATTTTCCTTCTCCCATTATCAATAGACATATCTATGCTACGTGTGGTTGCATTAGATGATGTTTCAAACTCAAAATCTAAATACAAAAAGAGAAAAACTAAATAGTAAAGTATAGGAAAGGAAAACTAAATACTCAAGAAGAGAAAGAGAAAAACAAAATATCTTAGTATAGAAAGAAAATAAAAAATATTCTTTTTTATTATGAAAATAATGTGAGTTTGACCTTGAACACAATCAATAATAAACTAGTTTACAACATAAATTAATATAATTAAAGGAAGCATACATGTTTCAGAAATTACAACATAAATTAATATAATTAAAGAAAGCATACATGTTTCAGAAATCAACTGAATTTCTTTCATTAGGGCAAAAAATTTGGACCTAAATGTTCAAACATTGTGCATTTAGGTCCAAACTTTTCACACTGATGAAGGACTCTCCCGGCCACACATCAAACTGCCGTTAGCCTTAGGGTTGGCTGTGTGGTCTGGGCCTTCAACACTGATGAAGAAAGTCCCACTGACTTCCGAAAAGTATGTATGTTTATTTATCTTGATTTGTGCTGCATTTTATGTTGTATACCAGTTTATTATACATTGCCGTTACTGCTTTAGCAAATAACTAAATGGTACTTAAGTATTAATCTGACAACATCTGGTGTCAGATAAATAATAATAATTAAATATAAATAATTTAAATATAAATGGGTGTCAGATTAGTGAGTTTTCATTTCTCTCTATAATTAGTCCATTTACATTAACTATTCTGTAATAATGTGTCGTTACAGTATACAGTTGATTTAAATTTCAGATAACAATTAAAGTACAGTTAAAACTTCGATTAACCGTCACCGTCGGGACTAGGGCTGTGACGGATAACAGAAATCTCTTAATACATATGTACAGTAATGCGATTTCACTGCGGGCTTGGGACGAAAATGAAAATAAAATCCTTTAAAAGTGAACAATACATACATATTGTATTTAATTTTACAAAACGATCAATATAAACTTCAATATAAGAGTAGTAATGTACAGAAATTTATCGTAATACCATAAATATAATATCGTAATACCATGACAGATAACAGAAACTGACGGTTAAACGAGTGACGGTTAATCGAAGTTTTACTGTAACTCAAAATAGGAAGTAACTTGACATTGCCAGCTACTAATTTCATTTTGAATACTCAATATTTGCTAACTTTATAAATTTTTCTTAAACTTAATAGCCACATTTTGAGGTTCAATAAAATTTGTAAAACATCCAACATTAAAAACTTTACTCAATGAGTCTTTTCAAAGCTTAATTTGAGTCCGATATAAACATTTGATTCTGACTAATAAAATCTCTAGATTTTTTCATTTCTTAATCTTCAGATTAAACAAAATAATAAATGCTGAAAAATGTACTCTCAATACATTTATATATAGATGCACATTGGCAAATATTGATAATCAAGTACAACAGTTTTATTCAACATTGATGCTTATTTAAAAATCCAAATTAGAATGAAATGTTAATTTGAGAATTTAAAAAAATCTAGTATTTTGAAAAAGCAGTAAGCATTGAAAGGTATGGGGTGAAAATTGAAAATAAATAACACAATATTTTTATATTTTATTAATATTACAAATTAAAAGAACAATGTATCTGGGATTTCTTGGGGTGTTAATATCTGCCAATACTAGATTTTAAAGTGGGAGGCGTTACTTATTAAAAATTGAAGACATGCAAGCAGAAAAATTTAAAACTGGTGTAATAAAACAAGAAAGATTAATCATGCATAAAGCATTGATTATGAAACACTTTCCAACTGAAATGCAATTTAATTTAAATATCTCTAAAATGTGATACATTCAGCAGTGATATTTTTAAAATTATCATAGTATTACAATAATGTATTACTTGGAAACTTAAAGCTTCATCAAAAATGGCAATGTTATAAAGTTGTCTGCTTCTCTATATAAAATCAATGAATATTTTATTCATATCACTTATATTCCATACTCCAAAGTTAATAATTTTGCGTTAAAGAAATTCAGCAATTCTTATACAACTCATCTTACAATCGTTTCATCTGTTTACATTCTACATACGTTAAAATTAGGCTTAGGTTTCATTGTAGAAGTAATCAAAGTTTTGTGATAATTTAAAATAAAAAATATTGTAATTGCATAGAGGCAGAATTTAGATACACAGATAATTTGCAAAAATAAAGCGGTTTTAGGACGGATGCAACATTACATATAAGCATTTCTTAAAAATCACAATTTTCATTAAGTGGAGAAAAAAAAAAAAAGGATGACCATATTTTATTTTGCAATAAGTTATGTGATCTTTTCATATAATATGGGTGTAATTATTATTTCATAACATATTTTGATGAAATTTTTTTACACATTTTTTTGTGATAATTCGAATATTTCCTAAAATTTTGAAAGCAATTTATGAATTTTAACTCCTTAAAAAATATTTGAAAAATTAAGTCCCATATAGTTCAATGTATTTCATTTTTTTAACTCAAGTTCAATCCAAAACTAATTGGGTGATATTATACTTTTACATTCCCTATGTTCCACAGACCGTCTCAACAACATACATTTATAAAAATTTCAATTTAATAAAGTCATTTTTATGGCAGTTGTCGTGCAGACAGACAGACAGCATGAACAAAGTCAAATACTTTATAACTATGTTGGAAAGTGTTGACACACATGAAAAAAAAACTGCAATGAAATATTTTAAGAAAATACTTCAATTATTTGCAGTTAAAAGCTTTGTCATTGTTTTTCTAATGTAACTGAAATATGCATTATTTTTCTGAATTCTACTGGATACACTACTTTAATTCAATAAGATAGAAAAGTATTTTATTTGAAGTTGAAATGTTGAATAGTGAAGACCATGCTCATAGGGGGCACTCAAAGGGGAGGGCAAGGAGGCACTTGTCCTCCCCTGGAAGTTCAGGATCACAAAGGTGGGTATTAAGCTACTCAAAGTTATATGTCTTATTCTTGAAATTGCCATCCACTGAAAAAAGTTCTATGGGTACCCATGGGGAAGACATTTTTACACTTACCAGCAAGAGACAAGTAATAAGATGTTCAAGTATATAAAACAGTTTTAAAGTAAGGAATGTAGAATATTTCTGGTGTAAGTTTTGAAATATTTACTTTCGATGAGTGTCAGTACAAGGGAATTCTTTAGTCCTAGCCACTGTCGACAAAATTGCAGATGCTCAAAATAACAATGAAACAATCAATGTCTGCTCTATAACAGGGTCATGTAAATATGCAAAAAAGTATTCATTAGTGATAATGTAGTAAAAGCTGCAGAACTATAATACAAAGGTAGGGAGATGATCAAATAAGTTCATTCTTAATGGAAGCAACTGCATGATATAAGCTTTTCTCTTTAAAATACACAGAAAAATAATTTTTTCTCACATACAGTACAGAGGGTCATTCTCCAAAACTAGGACATGGCAATAATAGCTAAAAATAATGAAGAGAAAGTTATAAGAAAATGTTCGTTTTGTGCTTACTGAACAGATATGTAGAATTGATTGAAATATGTTAACAGATTGATTTAACAAGAAAAATAACATATTGAACAATTACCTCCCATCGAGTGTATAACAAAAGACACCAGAGTTGATATTTTGGAAAATAACTAGATATGAGCAACATTCTTTTAGAATTAACATAGAGCTCTTGAACAACAACAAAAATAATTCATATTCATAGCACATCAATTTAAAATATTTGTTCCGAAAATATTTATAGTCTAGATATAGTTCTCATGGAGTTGATGCTCTTAAAATATATGCATTGATGAACTGCCAAGAAATACTTACATGCAAGCCTTTATTAGAGAGAGAAGTTGCCAAAAGAAGTTGCAACTTAAAAATCCTACCTTTAAATAAAACCTACATAATAAAAAGAAGTATTAAATAGTGAATCATCAAGCAAATGGAAAAAAATGCAAATTTAGAGTCATCAAGCTAAAGATAATAAACAAATATCAAAGTTATGGAATTGATAATAGAAAAACAAATAAATTCCAAGCATTAATGCTATACACATGGAAAAGAGCTAGGCCTAAATAACTGAATTGTTCATTTCAAAAAAACTCTTTGTCGGGTTCAAGTATTTAATCAAAACAAATAGAAAATATGTATGTTTCTGAAGAAATAGATAGATTATATCTATAAACTATTTCTACTTCGACAACACACATAAAGATAAAACAATCATAAAGGAAACAAGAATACCTGGATTATAAAACATTGAAAATGTGCTAACCATAGGAGATGAAAATGAAGAGACCAGTGTTGCCAATCATAAAATTGAAAAGTAGAAATCCACCGTTGCCAATCGTATGAAACAAATAATGATAATGCGAAAATTTTATATATATATATATATATATATATATACAGGGTGTCCAGTGCTACAGGTGCCCAGTGGGTAGCTATTTCCTCAACCTTAGTCACAGAGATATACTTCCAATTGCAAAAATGTTTTAAATTTTAAAATCTATTATCTTAGAAACAGTTTTAAATCAATAAATGCATTTTTGAAAGAAATACGAAGTATACATTTTTATATGGTCCCCCAGTCATACCAGTTATATTTAGGAAAATCATCCTCATACAATTTCATGCAAAAAAAAAAAAAAAAAAAAAAAAATCATCCTTTTATGACCAAAATTCACCGAGTTATGAAGCATTAAACTTTATGACTTAAGTCGCTTTTCCACGTATAAAAATGTCCCGTTTCAGGCAACCTTTAAGGAACCGTATAAATATTGAAATTCAGTATTAAAAGTATTATCTTTCAATTGTATTTGCTGACATAATGTCGAGAATGAAGCAAAGCTTTTATCGAATAGTAATTCGTTTAGAAGAGTGTTATAGTCAGGGCTCAACTAAGATCTTCTAGAGTTCTTTCTAAGATCTTTATTTTAAATGAGGTAACATATTATTGTTTAAGTCAAGTAGTTTAAGTCAATAAATGCATTTCTGTAAAAATTACAAAATTTAAATTTTTATACGGTAATAGACCAGTAATGAGACCAGTTGCAGCGTACCTGCAGACGAAAATAAAAAATTAAGCACATTAAATCTAAAATAATAAAGGCATATAACACCTACACAATAACAGATTTATGTATATAATTATTTTGTGTATAACCCTCATTTCTCAGCACAAAAAGTGTTCTAACTTTAAGCAGCTATAAGTCGGTCAATTTTGGTTGTAAAAGCATGATTTTTTTTTTTTTTTTTTTTTTTTGAATGAAATTGTATGAGGATGATTTTCCTAAATATAACTGGTAGGACCAGGGGACCGTATAAAAATTTATATTTCGTATTTCATTCAAAAATGCATTTTTGATTTAAACTGTTTCTTAGATAATAGATTTTAAAATTTAAAACATTTTTGCAATTGGGAGTATAGCTCTGTGACTAACGGTTGAGGAAATAACCATTGGGCACCGATAGCACTGGACACCCTGTATATACATCCCCCCCCCCCCCCCCCAAACAACATTGATAAGTGGATTTTATCTAAAATTAAAGAAAGTGTTAATAGAAACATGGGTGGTTGGAAAAAGAACTTCTAGGCTTAATTTGGCAAAAATGTTGATTACATCACTTCTACAGACCACACCATTTTTCATATTCATTTAAATATTTATTTTCTATGTATTAGAATTTTATGTTTTCATAAAAGACTATTGAATGGTGTTGATTACAAGAATTGTTCCAGTTTTGAAGAATGATCACAAAATTAACTTTTTAAAGTCCTAAATGCCACAGTTCTACAGAAAATTGCAGAAAAATAATGAAGTGCCATTTTGAAAAACAAACAAGAAATATGACATTTATTTACCTGTTATCATATTTTTCTCCTGCGGATGTAAAATAGAGCCATGCTCAAAAGAATAATCAATATCAAAGGATGGTTGATATTCATATTGAAAGTCTTCACTACCAGCATTTAAAGAATATTGCTGTGAATTAACTGGTGTTGGCTGCAACTGACATTCAGCTAACACTGAAGAATTACAAAGTTCAAATGAACTTTTTTTGCTCTCCGTAGCTTTATTTAAACTTTCACTGTTACCAAAAATACTAATTGGATAATGGCTGTTCACGTTATCTTTACAACCTATAAAATATAAAAAACATAATAAAATATTTTTAAATTGCCTTTATAAAAAGGAAAGATTAAAATTAGAACCAAACTATAAAATTTCTAAGAGAAAATTTAATCATTGAATACTGAATGCTTTATCAAGCATAACATCCACTTTAATGAATAATGAACAGAACCCCACTACATGCATGTTCTGTGACTATTAATGAATAAATGTTATGTTAAATGATTTCAATTTCATAAAAAGATTTTAAATATAAATGCCACATCCAAAAGAAATAAAATTAATAGTCATTTCAATATATTGCCATTGCACAACAACTGTTAATCTTGCTGAATATGTGTGTAAGAAAGTCTTGTGAAAATAATCTATGTTTAACAAGATATTTTTTACAGCTAAAAGGTTAAATTCAGTGAGGTAGTAAATAAGCTTCAGTTAATGGCTTCAAAAAATTAACCACATCATATATTTGAGTAGGCATGGAATGGATGAACAGAAATCAGCTAGCACAATTCTCAATTGCAAATACAGTGCAACCCCTGATAACTGTAGACGTGACAACTTTTTAAACAGAAAAAACAGCAGACTATTTTGTCGCAAATATATTGTTTATTTACGGTGCTTAATATTTGTTTAAAATTATATTATATTATATATTTCTTATAAATAAAACATTAAAATACTGTACCATTTAAGTGCATTATGCGTTAAACTTATCTTAAGAAAAATTTCATGAACTATCTTTTGAATTAAAATGGTGAAAAAGAGGTTTTCACTAAAGAGAATAACAAATATTGATCTTTAATAAAAAAATATATAGCAATGAATTATATTCCTGTTAAAATGGTTTCCTTTTTATTTGCCTAAATCATTGCTTTAATACCACTTTTTGGAAAATATCCCTTCACAGAATTCAAAACCCATTTTTCAAAACAGAAAAATCTGTATTGTGCAAATATAATGAAAACATTAACCTTAATAATTAGCCATAATATGAAAATAAGCTAGTTTAGTCGATCTAATATACAACATTTAAAAGATGGAGATGGATGGAAAAGATAAACACTAACGTACTCTCAGCAAAATCACGAGAATTAACTGAATTGTGCAATCACATTGTTTATGCAAAAATAATTAAGAAATTAACCGTAATAATTAATCAGAATATGAAAATAAGCTAGTTTAGTCAATCAAAAAAGCAATATTTAGCAGATTGAGATGGATGGAAAAAGATACTATTATACTCTCGGCGATTTATTAGAACAAACTGAATTGCGCAATAGCACTGTTTATGCAAAATTAATGCAGAAAATAACATTCTAACAATTTATGCAGAATTAGACAACCTTTGAAGAAGTATATTTACTACTTTCATAAAACAAGCGATCGCAATCTTAATTTACATTACACACGGCTGTAAATTTCCGTTAATTTTATTGGCATTACCGTGCATGCGGCTGTAAATTTACATTTTCCTTGACCGAAGGCAACTTTCCATAGAAAACTATGCAAATTCTGTAATCCGTAGTATGAGATGAGGTTGTTTCCCATAGAAACTACGGAGAATCCATAGTAATCGGCAATGCAAATTCTGTAATCCGTAGTATGAGATGAGGTTGTTTCCCATAGAAACTACGGAGAATCCATAGTAATCGGCATCTCTGCTTTTGAAATACGTAAAATTTCAGGATGGCACGTAAAAAATAAGAACATTTCAGGACACAAATATTTTTTCAGGACATGTACAACCCCTCTGAATTATCAATGTACAAAATTCTTGAATAATGCATTAAATATCAATGTACAAAATTCTTGAATAAAACATCTCAAATTAAAATTTTAACTTTTCCAATCACATCCACTTTCTATGCAGCCACAAACGAACACATCAGTTCGTTTATTATCAAGTTTCAATTTTACAAACTCTGTTAACTACTAAATTAATTTTTTTTAGATCCGCGTTTTTTAAAGTGTGTTCTTCGATGTAATACAAGGTAGGGTCAAAAAGTTCCCGGAATAGGTCAATTACAAATTATTAAAAAATAGAACAATAGTTTTACCTTATTGGCCTTCAAAGTATTGTCCTCCTGCATCCACACACTTGTTCCAGCATTCGTATAACTGTTCGAAACACTCCTGAAATCCATTTCTTGAGAGGTCCTTCAGTTGCTTCATCGCATTTCCGATCACCTCATCTGAATCCACAAAACGGTGTCCCTTCAATTTCATTTTCAGCCGTGGAAACAGGTAAAAATCCGTTGGTGCTAGGTCGGGAGAATAAGGAGGGTGTTCCAGAGTGGTAACACTGTTTCTGGCAAAGTACCTTTTCACAATCGCAGCACGATGTGGTGGAGCATTGTCGTGTAAAACAAACCAATCGCTTATTGCCCATTTTTCAGGTCATTTTCGTCTGATTGCATCTCGTAGTCATTTAAGGATCTCCAGGTAAAGTTCTTTATTGACAGTTCGACCTTGAGGAATAAATTCGTAGTGAATGACGCCCTTGTAATCGAAAAACACCTCCAACATCACATTACCTCGGCTTTTGTCTAAGCGAAATTTTTTCTTCCTTGGTGATGTTTTTGCTTTCCATTCACTTAACTGACGTTTTGTCTGAGGGTCGTAAAGAAAGCACCATGTCTTATCACCTGTCACGATTTTCTTCAAGAAGCTGCCATCTTCATCAGCCATGTCAATCAAATCCCTGGACATGTTCACTCTCACTTCTTTTTGTTCAGGTGATAACATTTTTGGAACCATGTGCAAACAAACACAATGCATGTTAAAATTATCATGAAGAATGCTGTGAATACTCCCATGTGAAATTCCAAGTTCAGAGGCGATAGCATCAATGGTTATTCGTCTGTCCGCACGCACGATTTCTCGAATGCGCTTAACATTCTCATCTGCGGTGGAAGAGGAGTGCCACCCAGTCCAAAGGTCATCTTTGATGTTTGTGCGACCTTCACAAAAACGCTTATGCCACTCGTACACAGCCGTTTTTTTCATGGCATCGTTTCCATATGCTTTCTTCAGCATCTCAAGCGTCTCAAAAGGTGATTTCTCGAGCAAAACACAGAATTTGATGTTTGCACGCTGCTCTAAAGACGACATTTCAAAATCCGAAAAATGAAAAATTCGCTTTATCAGAAATGATTTGCAGCTAATGCCGACAGTACCGGAAATGAATTCCAAATGGCTGTGTGTTTTCCTTATTAGTGCTGCCAACCTCCAAAAGAGATATTTCCCCTCCAACGAACACCTGCATGAATGTAGGTGACCATTCCGAGAACTTATTGACTCTACCTCATAGTTTCTTTTGAATGTATAATTTGGACCACAATAGACTTTTTCTCACAGTTCAGCTAACAAAACTGAATTTCAATATGGTTCCGTGACCCAAAAAATTTGAAAAACACTGTTCTAGATGATCAATGAATGTCACGTAATTCCAGACTATCAGAAACAATATTCGCCATTCTAGTCACATACAACTTACGGGAAAACAGGCATGAAATCAAAACAACTGTGCACCCCATTTTCTCAAGACGCTGGGCCGGATTAGAAGAAAGAAAATAAACAATCCTGACTCATAACAAAACACAGAAAGAACTATAATTGCTCCTGGAAGAAAACACACAGTGCACATCGTCTCATCTGGCACATCAAATTTCTACTACCCATCTCTCCCCTATCAGTGTCTGAAGTCCATATATTTCTCCTTAGTGCGTTACCATCGAGGAACAAACTGACCCCATTTCCTCCCTCCGAAATACTCCCGAGGTGCTACAGTCCTCCACGCTTCTGGCTGTCGCCATTAAAGATCGCCGTAAGTAATGATTAAAAGTGTCATTTCCCTTGTCCCGATTTGGCTTCAGAACAAAAAAAATAGCCACCCCTCCCAAATAAAATTTTATTATGGATTTGCTACGATACCAGAGAATGGTAGAAATTACTGCTAAAAAATAGCAGAAATCAGTGTTTTTGAGGAATTATACCATGTTTGGGTAACTGAAAAATTTCAAACAAAAAAGCTGGAGAATTTCGTTAGAAACCCGGAGACAGGAGAATTAATGAAAAATCCAGAGTCTCCAGCCAAAATCCGGAGAGTTGGCACATTTGTAACTGGTCTCTGTGTAACGAACTTCAATTTAATCTGTGAAACAGGGGATATGTTCAACAGAGAAGAGAAAGACGAGACATTCTTGGAAAGTTTAAGGAGTGAAAAACAAACTTAAATGTTGTTAAAAAGAATAAGAACCGACAATGGTTTAGAGTTTTGCTCTGATGTTTGGAAATTTTTTTACAAATCTCAAGGGCTTATTCATGAAAAATCAATGGTGTACACTCACTCCACAACACAAAAGAATCACAGGGAGAATGACCCTCACAAAGTCTGATTTAGTAAGCTGCCTAATAAACAACAGCAAGTTGTCCAAAATAAGTTGGGCTGAACTGGTTAATACAGCATGTTACATTAGAAATCCTGTTACAAACATGAAGAGATTAAAACTCCCTACAAATTATGGTTTGGACATCTCAAAAGTGTTGGGTGTGATGTATTCCTACATGTTTCGAAGCAAAAACAGAAATCAAAGCTGGATTTCAGAGCACACACACACCATATGCAAATTACTATAGTACACTAAATGACATTTTTAATCAAATTATTCTTTTAAAATATTTAATACAATGCGCCTAAAAATAAGTTTAAGAATCTCTGTTCTCACTACACAAAATTATCTTCATGGGCATATCTAAAGAATAAAACATCCTGGCCCTTTTTGTAAGCAAATTTACATAAAAAAAAAAAAAAAAAAAAAAAAAAAAATTGCAAATGAAAGCATTAAAATTGCATGGGACCCGTACTACTTATATACACGAATATTAGAAGATATAACCTGTATTAGTACATTACATTAGTAAATTGAAAATATCAATAAACCCGTAATTGACTCCAATATATGCCAGAATGAAAGCACTAAAATTAAATGGGAATATATATATATATATATATATATCCCTGTACTACTTATATTGTCGCAGATTAGAAAATATGCCAGTGTGTTAGTAGAAGATTACCCATATTACAATATGAGTCTCAAAAATGTTTTCTAAAATAAAACAGATGAAGTAATAAATTGAAAATATCAATAATCTCCGTAATCTTTATACTAGAAAATTGTAATTGATTTCAGTATATGCTAATATATATTAAAATATATGCCAATATACTTGTACTACTTAAATTCTCGTAGATTATAAGATATACCCATGCATTTGTACCCAAGATTACTAATACAACGTACAATATATGAGTTTGGCATAATAACTTGAAAATATCAATAATCCTTGAATCAATAATACCCGAAAATATCAATAATAATGTTTAAACCTGAAGACTGTAAATGATATTATCCAATCAAAAATGCAATGTCAATGAAATTTATTTTATATACATATCTTTATTCTATTCAAATTGAAAAAGATTTAATAAAAAGCGTATGTCGTATAACACATTGGATTTACATCCGTTGCGAAATGACATGATATCATTTGCTTCAAATAAATTGATGGAAATCATATCATCTGAATAATGCTATCTCCATGGAAGGTTTGGCAACATTTTCGTCAATTTAGCGTTAATTTAAAATATCTCCAAATTTATCACTAAGTGGGACTGTAGAACTGATAATTCCATTTTGCAACAAATTGATGAAACATCATCACAATACTATCAAAACACAATTAATTTAATTTAATTTATTAAGCGCAATTTTATCAATTTCATGATATTTTTATGGATTTACAAACATTTTTATCAATTTGGTGATATTTTAAAAATTTGCTAACTGTGTTACTAAGTAGGATGGATGGACTGACCGACAAATGCTACCGAAACATCCTTCCAGTACTCTCTTCCTTAAAAAAAAAAAAAAAAAAAAAATTAATTTCATTGATATGCGTCGTTTTTATCAATTTAGTGACATTTCTGTCGATTTGGCAAAGTTTAAGAAAAATTGCCAAGTTAGCAATATTCTGCCAAATTTGTAGCTCTGAATTTGCAGATCTGAAGAATAAAACATCTTGATCTCATTTGTATATACTAAATGAAAGCACCAAAATTGTATTAGAAAATATACCCATTCTACTCTTTTTCTGTTTCAACAATTGGAGAAATGAATTTATTGGGTAAACACAATATATGAGTTTATTAGCTAAACACATTATAAATAAGCTCAAAAACTCTTTACCAAAATAAATGAAAGTGATGCAGTCCACAATTAATATAATTAAAAGAAAAATCAATCTGTTATTTTCTAAAATATATTTTTATATCCATTTATTTATTATTCAAATCGAAAAAAAAAAAAAAAAAAAAATTAACAGACAGATTTAATTTAATTGCGTTTCTGAGCAACATGATACAAGATGGAATCTTCCTCATAAACTGTGAAATTAAATAATCATTTTGATTTCATTATACTTTCATCGTTGAGTAAAAGCTTGTGAAAAAACAAACAAACATGGAGATAGATTTTCCATTTAAAATCATGTTTTGAACAATTCATGTTTTCAGAAAGTGGCTAATTAGCGCAAAAAATCTCCTACCAAACTCAGAGATAAAGTTTTAATTCACTTTCAAACGATTTTCTACCTTTTTGTTTGGATATACCACGGAGTTAGAAGAAAGTAGAACTCCTAGGAATATGTTTCGTTTTTCATTAATATCTCGACAACCCCTGGTCTTAGAAACTCGAAACTTGGGCTAAATTTATGGGGGGCTATTTCAAGGCTATCCACAAAATTTCATTTAATTCAGTTCAGCCATTCTACCATGATGATGAGACAAACAAAAGTAAAGTTTCATTTTTTACTAATATCTCGAGAACCACTGGTCGTAGAAACTGCAATCATGGACTAAATTTTAATTGGGACTATTTCCAGGCTACCCACAAAATTTCATCAAATTCAGTTCAGCCGTTCTCTCGTGATGATGGGACAAACAGACAGACTTTGAATTTTATTTATATAGATTATGACAGAGGCAGGACAGACCAAATTACCTCCTCAATTTGATGGAATGCTTGAAGCAAATGAAGATATTCAAATAGAAAGTGATGCTAAACCAGAAAGTAAAAAGTCAAAAAATTCTAATGCAAGAAGGAAATTGCTAAATCCAATGAGCTTGTGAAACTAAAATAAGGAGAGAATTTTAATTCATCAATTTGCAGAAAGTATTGATGTTGTACTTTGACAAGAAAGGGATACAACTTCGCTTTAGATAGAATCTTGGTTTGGGTCTTATTAAATCTGTCTCAGTTTATAGATAAATGGAAAAATCGTTCAATAAATGTGAATTGAAGAGGACAATGCAAGGGGTTATTAAAAATATGTCAAAATGATTTAGTACTTTTACATTAGCTAGAATCTTCGTATTGGTCTTATTTGATACGAGTCAGCTTCCAGATGAATGGAAAAATATAAATTTTCGAATTAGGGGTGACAAAACAAAGAGATTTTAATACAACTTACACCAATTTGTCTCTCAGAAATAATGAAAATGCAATTTGATCCCTTTGCTGTCAACAATTAAAACTGGAAAAAGAAATAACTAACTATAAATATAACGTGATATAGTTTTTCTAACTATTACAATTAAATCATTATGTCATGCATGGAAATAAGATTCAAAATATTTTATCAGTTGACACGTGTTACAGAATTATAATATGTTATCCATATTCATGCATAAATCTGAAAGGATTTGTTTTTGATATTCAGAAAAGTTATCATCAACTTTTAAGTGTGTAGATGTGATATTTAATGACCACTAGCAATTTCAAATGTGTGACGTGCAGGCATAAATGGCTAGTTAGAAATATGTGCATACAATATAAAAATATTTTTTAGTTTGAATCAGAATAAAAAGTAGTCTTTACTTGCCTCTTTCTGTATTTTCTTCTTCAGCATTTGGTTCATAAACAGTATAGTTAGGACTTACAGGATGCTTCGATAGCTGATTTTGAGATTGATAGTCTTTGTTCACAGTACCCCCAAAACGATTTTGATCTTCTGAAGATGGTGGTTGCAATTGCTGGTTCCCAAAAATACTTGCTGGAAATCCAGATTGTGGGGGAGTACTTTTATAACAATCTATAAAAGAGATGGTTTAAAATTTTAAAAACAGGCTTAATTGTCCATGAATGTTATTAATATATGACACAGAATATTTAATTATGCAAAAGTTTCATCTTCATCCTCTTCATAATCATGCAAATTTTAATTAGATACTAAAAATATAATATGCAATTAAATTATCTTTGAAATTATGCAAAATATGGCACACTTTTGAGAGTTCGCGATAGTGATGCAGAGATACCAACCAGTAGATGTTCCCTTTTGGTCGGATACTTTATTCAACAGATCGCCGAAAATGTGCATCTTTTTAAGTGCTAGAAGCCTAGCTGGCCTATGATAAGCGATATAACACATGTTTTAAGATGCTTAGCAGACATTCTTTATCATACCCTGGGCAGGATAACTAAGGTTGCAATTTCGAGCATCATGTTTTTGGTGAGGCATTCTATTTTTTTTTTCATGGGGTATGTATAGGCGCTTAACATCACACGTAAGTTTTCACGTGCAAAGGTTGGCAGCTTTTGGGAAATAAAAATCTCATTGGCGGGGCATTCTATTCTGAGCATCGGCTTGAGGAAGTCATAAGATTTTGGGGTGCCGCAGTCCAGGACTCTTGCAAGGGAGTCTGTGATCTGCGGCCACCGGTGAAATATTTTCAATTTTTGTTCACCGAGATGTCATCGGTTGTATCAAATCTATGTGAAAAAATCAATTTGAAGGTATTTCTGGTCTCGTCATCAATCAGTCGGGCTGGTCCACCCCTGCTATCACTGACTCTTGCAATATGTGCCACTTTTAATGTTTTGAGTTTGCAATACCAGCATCATCAATCTGTTGTTCCTCTGTGTTAAGTGAAAGTTTTGCTGGGCTACGATGCAAAGTTCAACATGTTAACATCTTAATTTGGTTTCTGCCTCATCACCTATACATCAATATCAATAACCAAATCACTTGGTGCCATTGCCGGGTGACTGTTCCATTGGATTTCAAGTTTACCAGGATTTTTCCATGCTCAATGCCCCTGCTGATCACTGTTCACCGATCTGTTGCTCAAGTTACTGTTGTTGGAAGCTGCCACAAGGCCAATCATAATTTTATTTATAGTGATAAATCATTTCGTTTGTCTTAAAAAGCTAGTGCCATCTTATCTACAATGCAGCACCAGAAATGTTTTCTTCGCCCTTATGCCAACTTGCTCGGGGTCTCCAAGGAGAGACGGGCCACATCAATAAATTATGTGCATAGTTCCTTTTTCTTCTGAATGCTGTTTCTGTCACTAATTAGTGATGTTAATACTTATCATCATTGAATTTGAAGTGTTTTAACAGTGGCCTGAATATGTACCCAAATTTTACAATTTGTTCTGGGATGCTATTGCCATCTATGAGAGAGCACGTAAAATATTATCCAAACTCTTAATATTTGAAATTTTCAAAATTGTTTTTGCCAATATTATGTTTTTATTGTACTTTAAGTTTTAATATTTTTGTATACATAGAACACAGATTGGAGAGTCTTATCATTAATACTTGAAATCTTATTTTAATGATTATTGTTATTTTTATACCAAAAATTAACCTGTTGTGGACAGCCAGGTGAGCATAAACCAAACTTTGGTCTTCAGGCCAGTTGGATCAGAATCTGAATTTAATTATTTGTAGTCTTAAAGTTTTTGAATGATAATATTTTGCTTTCAAATTTATTTAAATGTCTACTAATTTTAGATTGTGTTTAACATATTTTAAAAATTAAATGTTGCTGAAAATTGAGCTATTTCTGTTTTTTTTTTTTTTTTTTTTATATATATATATATATATAAGTTTCATTAGGCAATAATCTATTGTGTTTGCTTGGATTTACAAGAACATAAAAAGAATTGTGCAATTGCATAGTTTATTCAAAAAGAATTCTGTACTATGAGGATGTTTTCCATGGAAACTATGACGAATTAGTAGTAATCAGCATTTTTGGTGATGGTATAAATGATCTGGATGAATCTTCCCCAGTTTGGCACAAAAGTTTCATTTTTAAACAAAATATCTAATTATCCTAGGGAAATTGTTAATAACTAGATAAAATATGCTGGTTGCAAAACTCACTCTAAATTGACTAATTTAGGGAGCCAGTTATCGTAAAAACAATTTTGTTTCTACCATATAAACTTTAAATAATTTTTCGGTGTAGTTTTAAGATTACCCCCAAATGTCACTTTGTAGAACATTTATACAACCCAGCCTATTATCTTACACGATAAAAGATGTTTGTATGTGTGTTGTTTGTCATGGAAAATAAAATCTAAAGACAGAGGCAAAATTTGGCAAAGATACTTTAGGTCCCTGAACAACATGGTCCGTCAAAAAATTCGTTAAAAAGGCTCGTTTTAAAATTTAAAATAGTTTAAAAGTTAGGAACTTTTAAAGCAGGAAATTGGCCATTTTTCATAATTTCATCAAATCTATTCATTTATCACAGCTGCAGACGATCTTCCGTGTACTTTTTCTAGACAGTTGTCTACAGTAACTAGAGTTTAAGTTACGTAATTTTAACTTTGTGAATTTAAAAGATTCCATTCTAATTTATTGGATTTGGTATTATATTATCATTGAATATTGTGCCAAAAATTGATACAAATCTGATCAAAATTTGCTGAGATAGCATTCATTTAAAATTAGGAATTCTACATATAGGGTAAAATTTTGGTTTCGAAACAACATTATTGGAGTAGTTGATTTTCGAATGCAGAACATATGAAAGCAGATGTAGATAAAATGGCAGACATTTTATTAGTACGGAAACATGCTGCTTCGAAATGAAGTGGATTTTATATTGGTTTTCTAACTTTGTGAATTTAAAAGAGTTCATTCTTATTTTGTTTTTTTAATGTGATTTATATTATCACTATTGTGCCCTTATTATGAGTATTCTGGTAATAAATGGCGTAAATATTATCAAAACTCCTTTTGATAGCACTTAATAGTTTAAATTTTACTTCTTAGGTAAAGAAATATTTTTCACATTCCAAATTAATCATAGTGATGTTTTGTTTCTCGATGTGAGGTGTTTGTTCTCAAAGTAGCATAAAATATATTAGTTTGATAATCTTGAATCTCACTTTCTAATTATGCTAGGGCTTAGTTTAAAAATTACAGGGTGATTAAAAAAAGATGGGCTAAACTTTACGAGGTGGTAGTACACACCAAACCAAGCAGGCACGGTAACCCAGTGGTTAGCGTGTGGGAATTGCACTCGGTAGGCCCGTGTTCAATTCCCTTCACTGTCAAAACTGCCACCATGCTTACGCGGAATACGATCACGTTAAACATGTGGGTCCGTAAGTGCTTCCGAGAGGTTGGTGGTAGGGGTAAGGGAGTACGGTCCCTGTGGATGCCTCTCCCACTGGGTTCCAGTCTAAATTGGGTGGCTCGTCCCGGCCGTCCAAACAGTTACCTTACACCTTTCTGGTAGGTCGGGCGGTCTGGGTCTCAACAACACAAACCTAGCATTTTTCATCATAGTTTACCGGGTCGGAAATGAAACGTAAAGACGTTATAGGGCACTTACTCGTTGGGAAGAGGCTGTTCCACAAAATGAAAAGTGTCATTCTGGTTGAAAAAGAAAACCACGCATGTAAATTTTATCTGGGGAAGAAGAAGAACCCTCATGCAAAGTTTCGTAACACTGAATGTACAGACTTTTCAGTTTGTAGCAGTTATTTGAAGCTCCAACTTTTGAGAGGTCAATCTCCTGATCTGTCGTGTCTTGACTTCTTTTTGTGGGGATACCTCAAGAGTCTCATCTATGACACTCTCCTTGCATCTGAAAAGAAACTTGTTACCAGAATTTTAGCCGCTGCTGCCGAAGTGTGCAACATGCTTGGTCTGTTCAAGAGAGTTCGTCAATTCCTCCATCCCCATTGTGAGACGTGCATTCAAGTTGGTGGTCGCTCTTTTGAGCCATTACTGTAATTATTGTTCATTAAATGCCATTTTATAACTTCTAAGTCATTCTTGTGTTTTCACCTCACCTCGTTTGTTTCACCATTAAGCGCCCATTGGCACTTTTACATTTCATTTCTGGCCTGGTAAATTATGATGAAAGATGCTTGGCTTGGTGTGTACTATCACCTCCTAAAGTTTGGCCCATCTTTTTGGAATCACCCTGTATACTTTTTTTTTAGCTTGAACTAACAAAGGCTGTGTACCCAGATTGTATGCTCCCATCCACCATATTTAGGGAGTATTACACTCGTGCAAGTTATTTATTTTTTGTTCTAAGCAAGTGTATTGCAAAAGCATTGTTCGGTTTTTGAAAATTCGCTGTATGTTTTAGTGTAATTTAATCAAAGGTTTGCATTTAGAATCCCGGACAACACTATGCACATTTTTTAATAAGCAATTTATCAGTTATTAATTAATAACATTCAAATTTGGATAAATGATCTGCGTGTAGCTTTCTTTAAGAATTAAGGGTTTTATGCTGGGAAAATTATGATAATCTTAACAGCCTTCTTAATAGTGTATTATTGAGCTTCAAACATAGGATCTGTGTATACATATTTTTCGCACTTCCTTGACAGAAGTAGACATGAAAATTTTGAAACTGCTTCAATCAAGGAAATATAAAGATTTGTATTTTCACAAGCTGCAGTCCTATTTGTTACGGTTGTCAGAATCTGTGGCTTGATTTCCCGTAATTTATCAGCAGCATTCATAAACTATGTGGGAAGTTTACAGAGTTGGTCAGTTTGAGACAAAAATGAATACACTAATTACAAATGAATATAGAAGTTATGATTTACAAGTTTAAAAAAAATAATAATAAAATAAACATTGTAAATGTGTATTGTATATGCATGCTTATAATTTTATAATAAATAGTTTACAAGCAAATAAATTATATATATATATATATATATATATATATATATGCAATATTAAAAAGAATAAAATAAATACCAATAGATAATTGATTTTCCACAACATTAGATGAATGTGATTCATTTAACTGAACCTAAAATATAAGAAAAATATGAGTTTTATATTTTTTAAAGAAAACATACAATTTTTTTTAATTATAAAATGTAGCTCTATAAAGGAAATTAATGAATTGAAGTAAAGCCATTTATTATAAATTATGCATTGCAATGTAGCAGGACATGAAGTTTTTAACAATGTCCAACATAGTTGAAAGTGTTTATAACTTTGTTCATTCTATCTGTCTGTCCATTCGCACAATAACTGTGATAAAATGACTTTATCAAAATGAAATTTCAGTATGTTGTTGAGACGGTCTGTGGGACATATGGGAATGTAAATGAATAATATCACCCAATTAGTTTTGGATTGAACCTGGGTTGAAAAAGTGAAATACATTGAACCCTATGGGACCTAATATTTCAAATATTTTTTAAGCGAAGTTAAAAATCATAAATTGATTCAAAAATTTTAGGAAATATTCAAATTAGCCCATAAAATCTATAAAAAATTTTCAGCAAAATATGTTTTGTATTTTTTTAAATAAAAATAAAAATAATAATTACACTTATATTATATAAAGAGATCATGTGACCTACTTCAAAATAAAATATGGCATCCATCTTTTTTTCCCAGTGTAAAAATTGTGATTTTTAAAGTTCTTTTAAATTTATATTTAATGTTGCATCTATCCTAAAACAGCTTTGTTTTTGTGTATTTTCTGTGCATCTATATTCTGTGCCAACGCAATTACAATATTTTTTAGTTTAAATGATCATCGCACTTTGATTATTTCTACAACAAAGCCTAATTTTAATGGATGCAGAATATAAACAAGTGATTGTAAGCTGAGTTGTATAAGAATTGTTGAATTTTTTACAAGCAAAATTATTTAGCTCTGGAGTCTGGAATAAAAGTGATATGAATGAAATATTCATTGCTTTTGCATAGAGAGCCAGACGATTTATATTTCGATGATGTCATATGAATAAAGTTCATTTTTTTCCAATGAAATTTTCAAATATAATAAATTATTGTAGTACTGTGATAATTTAAAATATATCAGCGTTGAATGTATCATATTTTAGAGATGTTTAAATAAAATTGTATTTCAGTTGGAAAGTGTTTCATAATCAATGCTTTATGCATGATTAATTTTTTTGTTTCTTTGTTAGCCTACAAAAAATAATCCCTAATTTCTAGTTTGTTTAGTTTTCAAGATTTTCCCTAGCTGTTTTTTTGCCAAGCACATATACTGAAAAGAAAAATGCTTCTGCTTTTTTTTTTAAATCGGTAAAATATTTAGAAGTATTTTTAATATCGAAATGTAATGCATCTATTTTACAAAAATTTATAAAATAATTCTAATTATTTTATCGATTTTTATATAAAGCACAAATCCTCCTACTATTAGCATTTATGCTCGGCAAAAAACATTGAGAAAAAATCCTAAATAAACAAGCTAAAGGTTAGGGAATATTTTTCCTAGGTTAATACAGGGAAAATGAAACAAGCAACAGAAAAAAAAATATCCTCTTAATAGCACTCTATTTTAATAAACAAAATTTAAAGAAAAAAATTGGCACAGGCTCAAGCTTGATGGAACCCAAATGGTTTTATGTGAATGACATCTTTCTTTAACACTACAATGACGGAAGCGGTCATTTTGACCGCATAACTACTTTGAGAAACGATTCCTCCAAAACTGCTAATCTCAGCCCATTGAAATTTTATGACTTTTCTTATTTTCTTAAAGTTATTGAAGACACAGGAGAAAATAAGAAAAGTCATAAAATTTCAATGGGCTGGGATTAGCTGTTTTGGAGGAATCGTTTCTCAAAGAAATTATGCAGTCAAAATGACCATTTCCATCCTAGTGTTAAAGGTGGTTTGTCTTCTTTAGATATTTTCATATTAGTTTGTGGCAGCAGCTGACTCTGCTCCTGCCAAAAGACATCCATCGAAGATGCTTGGAACCTGTACCCGAATTATAAGTTCGGAGAGGAAGCTAGCTTTTGCTCTAACCTTATAATGTCAGTCTTGTAAGCACCAGGTCCCGAGTTCGGGCCTGGCAACATCAATTCCTACAATGATGACCCTGGACGTATGAGTACGCACCTTCTCCCTCCAACGATCTCAACACGAGATGGCAGCACCATACTGAGCCAGAGGTGCTACCACTCCTTTCCTGGTTGATCACGACTGACGTCACGCCTGAGGTACGACACGCCTCCTGGCTATTCCGCCCCTCAACTGAGTTTCGAATGGGGACACGTGAGGGTTCTCTGGATGGCCCCCTCCTTGCTGAAATTCGACCGAGGCTTCTCATCAGGGGGTGGAGTGTGTGACAGCAGCCGACTCTGCTCCTGCCAAAAGACATCCATCGAAGATGCTTGGAACCTGTACCTGAATTATATGGTTGGAGGGGAAGCTAGCTTTTGCTCTAACCGTATAATGTTGGTCTTGTAAGCACCGGGTCCCGAGTTCGGGCCTGGCAACATCAATTCCTACAAGTTCAAAATATTAAAATATTGAAATTAGAACCACATTTTTAATATAGCTGAAAGTATTAAAATGCCAAAATTAGAACCACCATATTTCAAAGACTAAGAATCCGACCCGAAATCCAATTGAATACCCTTGTAGGGCTTTTAAAGGCCTAGAAATTACTTTCCATAGTTTATTTCATAACTATCATGCTTAGTTCTCAAGATACAAGTATAAAAAACATGCAAAAACGGAAAATTTTCAATCCTTTTGAGTATAACAAGATGATTCCTCAAAAACTAAAAGAGTTTTGTAAAAACTAACTACAGTAGAACCCTGTTAATATGAATTCTCACAAACTAGACATTGGACTAAAACTTTGTTTATATTATAAGAAATTCATGTTATCAATATAGGGACCTCGGAAGCACTCTTAAAGTGGATAGGCTAAAATATTCTAAATTACTTTTCAATGCTGTGTGAATAAGGCTTTAGTTCACTAATTACAAAATTAGATTTTTTTTAAAATTCATTTGTATATTAAAGTAAATGGAATACAAATAATAAACGAAAAAAAAAATTATCATTTTATATTTTTTTCTTTATATGTATAACTAACCGAGTTTTAAAAACAAGTTAACCTAACCTGCTGTATGAGATCTCTGTAGTGGTTAATGCATGCTATTTTTAGACTATTTATATCATGTAAAATAAATTGGATATACCTTTTCAGTTTTGTTTATTGATGATGCTTCAGATTACGTTACACTTAAAGAAATGTGAAAATTGTCTTACAATTTTTAAAGAACAGTAGGCTTCATTTTCATTTATTAATTTTAACATGATTCACAGTCATCTTCTGTTGATGAATCATAGTACAAGCCCCTGTTTATTCCATCATTCATGATACTGTTTATTATTTTGTCACTAAATCTGATATTATGTCATCATCCATATATAAATAGCAAAAGGTACTTTGTTATCAAAAGCAGATATTGTTATTCAGATTACTTCTCTTCTATAGTAAGCTTTCAGGAAATGTATGATCCCTTAATCGTATGGCTGCAGTTTCACGGTTCAGTTGGATGGTAGGAACTCTATAATCTACAGACCTAAAACACTACAATGTGTGCTGCAGCATATTTTCCAACCTTGTTGTTTGAACCTCCAGTGAAGTTCTTTTATCCATTTTACGAAAATGGTCATTGTCATCCACAATTTCTTTAAAGAATCATATTGTACTTTCAAAGTTTTAATTGCTTTAAAGCAACATGGTTTGCTACACTTACCAATGACTAACCAACTTCTCTATTCCACTCATGTTGCATGTCACCAAAACAATCAACCTTTATTTGCTGGATTTACTGTCCAAAGACTTTTTACCTTTCATGGTCAATATTCTAGAAGAGCACCACAAAATAACCGTTTCATTAGAGTTGAAAATATCATGCTCCAAATAACTGAAGACAATTTATCTTTAAAAAAATCTTCCACAATCTCTCTGTTTACTCCTGCCTCCTCACTACAAACTTTTTTACGAATCATACCCATCCTTAAAAAGATGTAGCCATCCAGAAGAACACATAAAATCTGAGACATCCAAGGCATCAGAGAAAACTTGGTCTTTTCTAGTAAAATTTTGACTGTAAAAGTCAAATTCTGATGTCTAGCTTCCTTTATCTACCTCATTAATGCAAACTTCACTTTATGCTGTTTCCAAATCCTATACTCTTCCTGCTCAGTCCAAATTAATCTATCACACATGCTGCTCTGAAAGGTTTAATTGTGGGTTTATATTATTATCTCAATAATCCCTAATCCTATAAATTTGAAACATGGTCTAAATTTTAAGTGGGGCTATTTTACAGACACTCATAAAAATTCATTAAATTTGGTGCAGCCATTCTCCCGCAATGTTGAGACAAACACATACATAGAGTTTCAATTTTATTTATATACATAATTCTGTTGGAAAAGAGCTTTATATTTTCCTACACAAACAAAAGTGCACACTGACGAGGAAGAGAAGGTGGCACTACTGCAGATGTGTAAAAATAACCTTGAAGCAACTTCTGGATCATTCTAATATAGAAAACAAAAATGATGGGGGGGGGGGGGGGGGTAATCCTAGTCGTTCACTTTCCTTTAAAGGCATTTCTGTAAACAAGCATACCAAGCAGCACAAATAAAAGGGAGGGGGTATTATTTTGGGAAGTGCCGTTTGTGGTCTTGATTCAGGTTTTGACTTTCCCGATGGCAAACAATTAATGGTAATAGGAGCATGTGTGTGTGTGAGAGGGGGGGGGGGGTACATGCAAGAGTAAAATTATATGGCAGTTGCAAAATTATGATAAAATTGCAGATTATGTCAAAATTTTGAATAATTTATAGGGACATATATATATTAGAGCCTCAAAGATTTGAAATGTGACAAATATATATACGCTATATGAAATTAAATAAAAGATTGTAAAACTAATCACTTTTACATACTTTAAAAACTTAGCTGGATAGAAATTTTAGACTTCTAAAGGAGAATATGTCTGAAGAAAAGAGTTTGTATGGTAATCATATTGTTTGAGAAAATAAAAAATTCAGTGAACATTCTTCTGGAATTCTGATATAAGATAAAATATAATAAAGAAGAAAGATGCACATATAAAGATCACACATAGTTGCAATAATTATGAATAAATAAAACTTACATCATGGTTATATGAATCCTTGTGAAACTCTTTTCGGCACATATTTGAAACTAACACATTTCTGAAAATAGATGAAACTTTTTGCGAACATATAGTTAAAACTAGACAAAATGATCAGTTAAAAATTTTGTTTTAAAATTACTGATAGTTGCATAGTGAAGCATGTTGTATAACAATATGATAACATTTTTAGGCCATCTAACACTAAAAGAACTAATAACAATCTGAATGAGACACCCCCCTCCCCCACCCCCTCAAAAAAAAAATTACTGTGATATTTGCAATTAGAATTTTTATAAAATATATTTAAAAGTTCTACTCAAAATTTTTATAAAAACATTTAAATGTTATGCCGTGCTGATAAAAATGACAGACTTCTCGAACAAGTACTGGTTCAAAGTGTGGAAGAAATCATTAAATTCTACAATATGATAGGCGTCTGTCTCTTTCAGAGTTGACAAAAATTAACAGCACTTGTAGCACGCATGGCAAGTCTTCATATTTTTATCATTCAGATTAATGTTACAAAATGTTTTATTTCGAATAATGTGCATTAATTATGCAAATTATGTAAAATTTCACGAAGTTCTGGATAATTACATAACTTGTCGAAACATAAAATTTTATGGTTACATCTGCATTTGTTAGAGAGTTGCTTTGTCTATACCTCTTACTTGTAAAAGTATGTATTTCTTATTGGATATGTAATGAAAATAAGCAATTATTTACTGTTTTTAAAAATTACATCAAAACTGTTCAAAAATTGCTGGAGGGGGAACATACTGATTTCTGGTAGCACCTACAGTTGTACTAATTGAAATGACAAACTAAAGTTTAACACATTAGTAAAAAATTCATACTGTTATGTGTTTCAATTGCATAAAAATGAAAGTTTAAATATAATAAACATTGAAATTATGAGAATCGTGGATGTTGATCTCTATTGGCTTTGAATTTCACCAAGTAATTATTTAAAGCAGAAATTTGCCAAATTGAGATTTCTATTAAATATTGAACATTATACATGTGTTGATATCAACAGGAATAGCTTTATGTCATATATATATATATATATATATATATCAGGGATGTATCTACAGTGGTCAGTGGTGGTCGGGGTTTCCACCACTCAGAATTGCCGACCACCACTCATCCAAAAAAATATACATATTATAATTACATTTAAAAAAATTTATATTTAATTTTATCAAATGTTTTTCTTTAATATAAAAGTATACAATACTAATACTGTTTGAATGCGAATTAACGTGAAGCTTGTTTCGAAATTTTATATTCTCAATTATAATTGTTCTGGAAAATCAACCACCACTCACATTTTTCTAGATACATCCCTGATATATATATATAATATATATATATATATATAAAATATATATATATATATATATATATATATATATATATATAATATATATATATATATATAAAATATATATATATATATATATATATATATATATATATATATATATATATATATATATATATATAATATATATATATATATATATATATATATATAATATATATATATATATATATAATATATATATATATATATATATATATATATATATATATATATATATATATATTATAATGTTAAATTTTGATGCATAATTATTAATTTAAAGGGACCGAACCAAACAAGATCCATATTTGACAAATTGTAAATAAATATTAAAAAATTATAAGAGAAATTATTCATTTTTAGCAATATGAAGATAAAAGCTTAATAAAAAACTTTCTAAATAATTTTGGGCACTTGATGGCTTTAATTTCAGATATATGTAAAAAAAGAAAAAAAAGCAGTTATTGCCAGAATTGAAATTATTTAGAATTGTATAATTTTCACACTCATTTATTTTATTATTCACATATTGATTGTTTCAATTGCTTAGTCCGATTTAATTGATAGACTATTTCAATTGGACTAGGATGGGTGTATTCAAACTAAATTTTAACAAAGTAGTTTTCATTTAAAAATCAAAAATGTAGGCATAAATTTAAATTATGAAAAACATTATATAATTAATTTTTATCAAATTATTTGTATCACCTTGTATATGCAATTATTATATTGATTTAATCGTAAAATACATTCGAAAAAAGATCTGAGATAATATTTTCATATCTGCATGGCTGTGTACAAAATACTGTAATATAGACTAAAATTATGCAACAAATATATCTTAACTTCCTGTTGATATATACAATGTAGAAATACTTTTGCCATACACACCACTCTGCAACAATGGTTTGGAAAAGTGAAGTTATAAATCACTCCAGTTGTATAGCTCAACAGAAAAAATTAGCAACAGGAATTTTCTCAAATTATCACATTAATTATAAGGAAAAAATATGAAAAGGAATGGTAAAACATGCAAAATTAGGAATTTTTAGAAAATCAATACATCAACTGTGGGTGGGTGGGGGGGGGGGGGTCTCAAATCTCTGATGGTGGGGGATAGATTCGTATTTGGAACCTGTAGCTTGTTGATCCTTCACTATAGTATATGTAGCTTAATGATTCCTTCCTAATTTACATAATTTATTACAAATAAACTTATATTAATTACTTAAAAATAAATAAATTCAGATTTTGGCAAAAAATATTGTTCCAAATAATTATAACATTTTATAAGGAGGAATTATGTAATTATTTAATCATTAAGATAATCTAATTCTCATAGTATTTCTATATTTCTGTACACTAAACATCACAAGAAGTATTTTTTTGTAATGGAAAATGAATGTGAGAAAATATGTGTAAACTTTATTTTTATTTTTTCATGCAATAATGGATGAAAATCATAGATTTAGTTATAAATATACTGCATTTAGCATGACACTGTTAAATAAATATTTTGAATATTCAACAATTTTTTTAATAAAAAACAAAAACAATAAATAGAAAAAAACAGTGACATAGCAAGAAATAGTAAATAAATGAAATAAAAATATTGCACAAAATAAGGAAAGTTGTATATAAAGAACGCAAGTTATTTAAAAGATTGTAAAGAACAGAAAATAAGTTTATCATTACTTGATTTGATCATAAAGCAATAGAATTTTATTTACTACATCATTTGGTCTAACATCCTGTTCTAAAGTTATGACCTGGGAAAGAAAAAATAATTTAAAACTACAATACCACTATCTTATATAATAAAATATGTTTGTGACTTCAGACTAAGCTTCAGACAGCCATGAAATTTGATGAGGGGTAGCTGAATTTCCAGGACAATAGATTTTGTCAAGTTCTTTTTTTAATTTGAATTAATTTCAATCAGTTGAAATTTTGGCTTCGAAATCACATTCATTCCCAGCAGATGACAAAGATAAAATCATTGACATTTGTGGATTAATTCATTAAGTTTTTCAAAAGGCATAGTCACCTGCTTAAATTACAAAACAGATGTGAGCACATGTTGCATCCCAAATAAACATCTAATCACATCTTAGACCCCTGCTAGGGTATGTAATATTCCTTTGTCCCAGTGCTAGTCACCAAATGCTAGTCCTAATGAGACTGCATATTAAGCCCTAAATATGCATTTTACCTTCTGTGTGGGTGTATAAGCTATTTCGATATGCCATAAATAGGCTCTTTTGATGCACCCTATATAATTTCTTTTGATAGGTCCTAAATAAGCTCTTTTGATATGCCCTAAATAGCTTTTTTGATACAACCAAAATAAGCTCCTTTTTAATGTCCCAAACATGTCTTTTACTTTCTGTATAGGTGTAATACACTTTAAATATGAGTTATTGATACACTCTATATAAGCTCCTTCGATATGCCCTAAATAAGTGTACAGGGCGTAATCAAAATAGGGATGCCTAAAATCAACAGCATGTTTTGCAAACTCTGATAATATTTTTAATGCTAGCACCAGCTTGCAATTCAAATAAATCCCCCAGCAGCTGACAGCAGATGACGCCAGTTTCGGCATATAACATCACATTAAAATAGCTTCCCTTCATAGAGCACTCAAGATCCATGCTTTAAGAAAAGAACTTTTGACCCTTCCCAAAGGAAAACTTTTTATCTCTGATCCCATATATTGCTCGGAATTTGTCATAAAATTTATGAGGTTTTATATAAAAATTCATAATTAATGAACAGAATAAACAAAAACATTATTTTTCAATTCAAGCAGTGTGTAAGTCAAAGAAACAACTGGCAAATTATGAAGATTGGATTGTCAGTCAATTTTTTTTACACCGTAATTTTAAAATCGGGTAAGTCTTCAAAGTACAAAAAGTATATATATTTTAAAATTTTATATATTGATAATACGGTTTTGTTTAAAGTTTGTTTGACAGAGCCAAGCTAAGCCAAGACGATATATTTCAGGGTGCATGTGCATCAGAACTTATCCAATTTTGTATATTTCACATAATTGTAGGTCTTTCCTCATTCCTGTACAGGATGTAGATGGGGTGGTATTGATGATGTTGCTGGATGGCGGTGATGTCTTGGGATTGGCCAACTGCCTAGGAGAGGTAATGGGGCGGGGTGAAGGGAAAGCTCAGACTTAGTAGGATATACAAGTCAAATTAAAATTAAAGTTAAAAAAGGCGATGAGACAGCATAAGAATACAAATCTTAATTAAAATTGAACATTAAAAGAAACAAAGTGGATTGCAAGCGGGCTGGTGTCAAAAACAGCTAGATAAAAAAGCAATCGTGCCATGTCAGTGGATTTTGATCTAATGATGATCAGACGCGGATGTGGTGCCATCTATTATCGTCATTCAGATAGAATTCAGATTAGGTGACACCAGGTTGGGGAGATGCAAATCTCGGCTTTTCCAGGGGAACTTTAAGATTTTGTTTGACAAATATTTTTTTGATCTATCCAATGGTGTTAAAATGGAAACTCTGTGTGTGATAATATTTTTGGTAGCTAAGGAACCGATTTTTGTGAAAATCAATCAAAATCGTGCTAAAATATAAAACTAAAAAACTAATTTGAATTAAAGAAAAATCTTGATAAGGCACATCATCCCAGGTCCTGAAGTGCCTGTGTACCAAATTTCATGGCTGTACAATGCATAGATTTTCTGCTACAGACAAACATCTTCCTTTATTATTATAGTGCAGATAAATATATTAAAATAATTACAAATCTTTACAAAATATATACACAATGTTTTTTTGTAACTAATAAACCAGATGTAAAGCAAAACTTTTTGTCATTTTTTTATTAACAGTAATTAATAAAGAGAATTAAGCAATAATAATAATAGTCATATGCATGGGTTATTTATTATTTATTTACTATTCTGCTTTATATGTCTATTTTGTAATTTGCCCCTGTTGATCCTAATATGTGTCATTCAATTAGGGGTTACGCGAGATTAAAAAAAATATATATATTTCAAGGGCTCCTCCAAATAAAAATGATTTGAAATCATTGGCTTAAAGTGATGTTGATTAAAAATTTCTCCTTAGCTTTCTGTCATTTTGAGAATTTTATTAACTGACTTATAAAGGATACTACTGAATTAATTGAAACCAAATTTGGCACAAGAATAGGTTGTTACATAAATGGGTACTTACACATTATCCCATCGACCATTTCAGTCGAAATCGAAACTATAGACAAAAGGTAGATTTCGCACCAATAATCGAAAACTATGACATACATGTGAATTCATGTGGCGTCGAATTCACAAGGACGATGACTTGTTTGTTTCGATATTGCCGGATGTAAAGGATCTCTGGCCACCGAAATTATTGTTTTTATACTTTTCGATCATTTTGCAGTTACTAATATGTTCTTTGTTTTATAACTGTTAAATTTTTTATTTATATTAAGTTGTAATCGAATTTCAAATTGTCTCGTCAACAATGCCAATTTGTGTGAAAGATCGATAGGATAATACGCAAGTAATAAGACAGTATGTGTTATTACTTACGTATTATCAGGTCATTCGTGTTAGGGTCAATTTGTGTTAAGTGGCTTGTTTGCATCTTCATTGCAGGAAATTGTAAGCAAAATTTTTTCTAAATGTAAACAAAACTTCGTAGTTGGTGATAATATTTAGGTTACAACGTTTCGTGAACTTTTTGTTGCCAACTAAAAGTTCGCCAACGGTCAATGGGATAATACGTAAGTACCCATAAATGTGAAAAACAATGCAAAGACAAAAAAAAATTTTACTCATATTTTAAAATATATCCAAATCAGTTTTTCTGTCTATTTATGAAATTTTAGCATTTAGTTAATGAAAAATATTAAATTATTTATTACTTATTTTTGATTTAATTAATGTACAATATTTACATCTAGTATTATGAAGTGATATTAGTAACTTGTGGCAAATATAAGTAGCTAGTAAAACTATAGCGTTTACTAGCTAGGGGCTTACTAAACTTAAGAACCATGATTTAAGCTGTATTTTGTGATTCACAATATGGATATGAACTCTAAGATCACCACAAAGAAATTTTTTATGGGTATTTTTACTCCTTTCCTTTTCCAAAGTGACAAGTACTTAAAAATATCATAAGTTACATTTATTGGGGGTGTGCAAGTTCTTTGCTCTTTGTAACTTTGGATTAAAATGTATAAAAACATTCACCTTCAATATTTCCACAAGAAAAACAAAAATAATATGTATAATTAGATTTAAAAAATTGCCAAAATTTATAAAGTTAAGATTCGTTATTCCCCTATTAATTTGTCTCTATGGCATTAAAATATAAATATAATCATTATCAATAACTTTACTTCCTGAATAACCTTACTCATATTGTACTCACATAACTGGTAGCAGCGATAAAATTTTTCAGTGGGAGGGCGGGGGAATTTAATAGCTTGTAAAACTTTGGTAATAAAAATAATTTTAACATAAAATATTTGGATGATAGTGTGCACATGTCTGTATTTAATAGCTTGTAAAACTTTGGTAACAAAAATAATTTTAACATAAAATATTTGAATGATACTGTGCACATGTCTGTATTTAATAACTTGTAAAACTTTGGTAATAAAAATAATTTTAACATAAAATATTTAGATGATAAAGTGTGCACATGTCTGCAACTGATGACTTCAAACAAAATGTACAATCCTACAAATACGAATTTAAATAAAATATTGTGCATTCATTCTAATTTGTAACACCCTTCAAAATATTATAAATAAAAAACACACATGCTTGCTCTGACCGTTCAAACAGCTGCTCATGTCTTCGGACGAGTCGGACAGTCTGGGTCTTCAACACATGTTTGCTCAATATAAAAGTGCCCCTTTATTATAATATTACTCTACCCAAATTTGACCTTGGGGGATATACACTAGAAAATGTACCTGGTCATTGCTGGGAGTTAAAGCAGGGTAGTTACATAAAATAGCAAAATAAAAATCTGTGTACATCGGTACAAGGAACATGACACCCTTCCCACCAATCATAAAACCAAAACTCATTACTTGCAGAGACACCAGGGTTAGAAAAATCAAAAAATTTTTACATGCTCTTCGGGCATGTTGACCAAATAAATAGATGCCCAAGATAAAATTTTACATGCCCAACATTTTTCTGATGACATTTTTCATTGTTGATAGCTCTCGTGCCCATGAAAATAAATATATTAAATATCATTATATATGTAGCCTATAATTAAATACCAAAATTAGAAAATTAGTTACTTTTAATGAAGTAAATATATCAAAAATGGGAATTGAATACTATTTATGCTAAAATAATATTAAAAATAACCGTTTAGCGATTTATGCCGAATTAGACTAGACAACTTTTGAAGAAGCATATTTATTACTTCCATAAAAAAGTGATTGCAATCTTAATTTACATTACATGCGGCTGTAAAACCCAATCGTCATGATTAACATTACTGTGCCTGTGGCCGTAAATTTACATTGGTCTAGACAGAAGGGAATTTTTTGTAGGAAACTATGCAAATTTTGTACGTAGTATGAGGATGTTTCCCGTAAAAACTATGGAGATTCCATAGTAATTGGCATCTCTGCATATCAACACTTGTGCAAGTTCGCAAATCTACCAAAGCTACACGAGGAATCAAGTGCAAATGAATGAGAGAGAGAGAGAGAGAGAAGAGAATGAGGAGCTGCTCTGGCACTGTGCCAGAGGCTCTGCTTGTTTCTTTTAGTGATGTCACTGTCGCCTGTAAACTGTGAAACTTTTGTTTTCTCCCCACAGTTATCAACTATCGCGCTGCGAAAAACATTCATGTCCATCGCTGAATAATTAAGACTTTTCTTTTTCATCCTCTTCTCTTATACGGCTTTAAATGTTGAACATAAAATATTTGCAGTGGAGTGCTGGTTACTCAATTTCGGCTACAGATTGACCTAATCAGGTTAATTGACAAATAAATTTTTATTACATGCCCAGTTGGGCATGTAATAAAAATTAATACATGCTCAGTTGGAATTTTTATATGCCCCGGGCATGTCAGGCAATAGATTTTTCGAATCCTGAGAGACACTACATTCTACATCAAAATCGACTGATGGCATTATTCTCGAGACACAAACAAATGAAAATACTTGAAATTGCTAAAAGCTATTTTTAAATCTAAAACTTATTGCTATCTCAGCAAATTTTCATTCGATTTCAGTCAAATTTTAACACAATACTCATAATGATAATATAATACCAAATTAAAAATATTAGGACAACAGTTTTTAAATTTGCAAAGTTAGAAAACCCTGGGAAACACACTATAACACTAATAGATGGTGTTAGTTGTCAAAATCACTATGAAAACTACAAAACTTGAAGATATCATTAGATTAAAAAATTTATAATTAATCAAAGGATGGGCTTATGAATTTTTTTTTCTTCTGAAGTGGTCTATGATATTTTAAGAAGCCACTGAAAAAAAAAATTAACATTGGATGGCATGTCAATATTAATATATCATAATATAAAAATCGGAGAGGTTTAAAATGCACAAAAAGTACATATTTAATAAAAATCATTAAAATATATCTATTCATCACATGGACTTCATTCAAGGCTTGTTTGAAAGAGAATCTTTTTTATCTCACCGATGGTGTCAAGATATAAACTATGTGATAATATGTTAGGTCGTTAAGAAATCAATTTGCATAAATATCAGACTAAATTGGGGTAAAACGTAAAATAATTAAAAAACAAATTCGAAATTAAAAAAAAATAATAATAACACTGAGGTGCACCTATTCCGGTCCTAAAGTACCTGTGTACCAAATTTCATGGTTGTACAATGATTAGATTTTCCACTACAGATGTACACACGCCTTCTTTTACTATGTAAGATTGCATAAAGAAAAAAAAAAAGACCATGAGTGATAAGAATTGGGGAGCGAAGAAATGAGTTAGTAAACTACTGGACAATTTTCTGATTAAAACAGAATGGGGGAGGAGAATAGTGACCAGGTTAGTTGTTTAATTTAACTGTCACTGCATTATTTATTGACCTGTGGCATGGCAAGTGCCTACTTTCAGATTTATAATATATGTATGACTCATTATATTTATCATGAGAGAATTATCTTATAGTCAGGATATTGTGAGAAAACACGAAAAATGAGTTTCTGACTAAGACAAAATTGGCAAATATATACAAAATTTATGTATTAAATTTATTAAAATATGTATTCATATATTAATTTATATATTAAAATTTATGCAACTGTAAAATTTATTTTACTTTTAAGAAATATTGTACCGGTTGGTCAGAATTAAAACACCCCTACTCTGAGCTCTCTATACATCGAACTATTCAGTGTAAAGGCTCCAAAATTGTTGAACCTACTATTCAAGACATGGAGAAAGGGATTACGCAAAAAAAAAAAAAAAAAATTAGTTCCAGAAACACCAATAGGTGGCACTGTACAACAGAAAATATGCTGAAAAGACACAAAATACACATTTGTAACACATTTTATTCGAACGTACCAAACATTCATATCACAAGGAACTTATCGATGCAGGGAATGCTGCTCAATATGGTTCCCTTCTTCAAGATGTAAAATCTGCAGTCTGTGGACAGCTTGTTCAACTGCGGATCGTAATTGGTCGATTGAGATGCTTCTCACATGCAGAGTGACACTGTTTTTCAAATCTGCTAAGGTTACCAGACGTCCTCGCTAAACAAGACTTTTTAAGTATCCCCACAGCCAAAAATCACAGGGATTAAGATCTGGAGAACGAGATGGCCAGGTTGTTTGAAACGCACGACTAATTACTCTACCATTACTAGGTAAAATGTTGTCGAAGAAACTGCTGTACACAGAGTCCAATGTGTGGAGGCGCTCCATCTTCATAAAGGTAATTGAATCAAGATATTGGTGCTGTTGCAGTTGGGGTACAACAAAATTTTCGAGCATGTTTTTATACCTCCTGGCCGTCACGGTGCATGTCACAGGGTCATTGGGCGTAGCTTCTTCGAAAAAAAAAAAAGGTCCAAGAATGAATGTGGCTGTGAATCCACACCAGACTGTAACTTTCAGTGAGTGAAGTGCAAATCTCTTGGAAGGTATGAGGGTTTTCCGTGTCCCAAATGTGACAGTTATGGGTGTTGACTGTTCCACTTAGATGGAAATGCGCTTCATCGCTCCATAGAATCTGCCATGGCCACAATGCATCCACTTTAACTCTAGCCAGAAATGTCAATACAAAGGTCAGTCGCTTCTCCCTGTCGATGGTCAGCAAGTGGTGATTGTGACTAATTTTGTACGGGAAAAAATGCACTATGTTTCTCAGTACGTTCCGCACTGTGCTGTATGGAACACCCAAGTATCGTGACACTCCGTGTGCACTACTACAGCCTATAACATTATCCATTGATTGTTCAACAATAGCAGTGGCAACATCGTCAACGATATCTGAACGAGTCGATTTGCGTCCTCGACCCGACTGAACTCCAAGATGTCCAGTTTTCTTGAATTGATCGATCATATTCTCCTGAGAGCTTGTGGAAGTAATTGTCCTTTGTGCAAATTCTTAAGTCGACGAAACTCTCGAAGTGCAGCTGCAGCATGTCCTTTGTTTTCATAAAACAGCTTCACAAGCAAAGCGCATTCTGGCAGTGTGACAGCCATCGCTGATAAGAATGAAAATTTCCCAGTTTTATCCCCATTTATGCCCAGAATATAGTAGCTGCAAACCAAGGGTTTATGCAAATTTTTGTGCTTACAGTGCGAAATTGCAGTTACAATGAAAGTTTAAGTTTCTTCACTTTTTTATCTTCTTTTTTTTTCATATCAGCAAAAGAAATTCAAAAGGAAAAATTCCATATCGCATGTTTTTTTTTTTTTTTTGTGATTATTTTGTGTCTTTTCAGCATATTTTCTGTTGTACAGCGCCACCTATCGGTGTTTCGGGAACTAATTTTTTTTCACGTAATCCCTTTCCCCATCATGTTTTGAATAGTAGGTTCAACAATTTTGGAGCCTTTACACTGAGTAGTTCGATGTACAGAGAGCTCAAAGTAGGGGTGTTTTAATTCTGACCACCCGGTATATCAAATTTTGATAGCTTTAAGTTTAAATTAACACACATATTTAATAAACAGACAAAAATTAACAAATAATCCCAAACATACCACAAATATCTAAAAATGAAAAAAATTTAAAAATCAATTACCTTTAAACATTCTGGACACTGATGTTGATGAGCAGCATAACCAGCGATACAAGAATTACAAACTGAAAAGTAAATAAAAATTGATCAACAGGAAATTTAAATCAATAAAAGTGTAGCCAGTTAGTATAGGTCCTTTTATTGGACATAACCAAATACTGGAACTTCAGGTACTGTTGTATCTAAAATTAGAAAGAAACCAACATGTATGTGTCAGGTGATCATTTTAGATTTTCCCCAAAAAATTACAGTAGTTGCAACTACTGGGGACATAAAATAACCTGAAAGGATTTATTTGTTTTTAAAATTTTTAACTCCTACTACAGCATTTTGAAGGTTAAAAATTAGCTATTTTTGAAAAATGAGAAAAAGTCTGCATTTTAAAATGAGCACTGCTTCTAAACTATTTAATCTATTCAATTAATATATTTTTTATTTTGTAGTAGCTATTGTATTGGATTTTAACTTGGCATTGTTTGAATAAGCCTGATGAAATTATTAATAAAGAAAAAAATAGAGTTTTATCGTAAAAAAATTGCTTTTTATTTTAAAGGGGGAGGGGGGGGGGAAGAGTTTAGGAAATCTTTTCTCACACTAAATAATAATTTTTTATATTAAGTAAAGATGGAAATCTGAAGTCTCTGTATGGTAGTTTTACATCAAATTTTATTTTAAACCCAGGACTCATGTAGTCCATAAAATGCAATTAAGTTATGCAGAAATTCAAAAACACTAAATTTTTGAATGGCAGTTACTAAAAAAAAACCCATTTTTTAAAAATCTGAAAATGAATCCAAATGATGGCCTATTAGGTGTTAATAAATTGCTCATTGCAGTATAGTGTGTTTTTGCCTGGTAAATTTATTTACATATTTCTTAATTACATGTTTTCAGCATTTCTGTATTGTTGCATAATACAGCACAAAATGCAATAGATTGTCCGAAAACACTGTTTATTCACTTTTCAGAGTTAAAACATTGGTTACTGTTGTTTGATTAGTACAATTACATTGTTTTTAAGTCCAACATAAAACTATTTAATAAAAAATATAAAATAATGTGCAGAACATGGTCGTATATTTTTGCTGGTTTCATTTCTTTTAAGCGAAATACATATTTGCAACCTCATACTTTGCTAATGCTCTAACTCTATTTATTCCAAATTATATTTATTTAACGTACACATTACAAACATAACCTTTACTATAGCGTCACTGTATTTCAACAGCTTAAATTTTTTTTTTTTACATTTCATAAAAAAGAACAAATTTTCACAAGTAGCCTTATAGATAATAAACAATTCCTTAGTAGTATATTGATCACGTTACCAGTAGGCTTATAGAAGGATTAGGCACAGTAAATCTGTTGGATATTTCCCAGGTATTTTGGCGTTTCATGTGCTTTAAACCTCTCCGATGGGCTTCGAACTAATTGAAGTCTAGACCACTTTAAGAGGTGAATGTGCATCGTTCTTGAAAATCTGTGTATATTTACTAACGTGCAATCCTTGCTGAGGTTTAAACTATATGCGATTTCGTACCATGCAGGGGTCCCATTTCAGCGCGAACCTGCGAGATTCTCGCGAAATCCATAAAAAATCTCGCGTAAAAATTTAGGCTGCGCGAGAATTTATCTCTCTCCAGTTCCGGTTTAAAATTATTTTTTCCTTCAAATTGGTTACAGTGAAATCTGATGCCCGATGCTAACGTGCCAACTCTCCGGATTTGGGCCGGAGACTCTGGATTTTTCATTAATTTTCCGGCCTCTGGATTATTAACGAAATTCTCCAGCTTTTTCTTGCTTGAAATTTATCAATTACCTAGACATGGTATAATTCCTCGGAAATACCGATTTTCCGCTTTTTTAGCACTGATTTCTACCATTCCCTGAATCGTAGCAAATACATAATAAAATGCACGGTAATGCCAATCAAATTAACGGAGATTTACGGCCATGTGTAATGTAAATTAAGATCACAATCTCTTATTTTATGAAAGTAATAAATATACTTTTACAAAAGTTGTCTAATTCAGCATAAATCACTAAAATGTTATTTTCTTTATTAATTTCGCATAAACAGTGTGATTGAGTAATTCAGTTTGTTCTCATGAATCGCCGAGAGTACAATAGTATCTTTCTCCATCCATCTCAATCTTATAAATATTGCATTTTTGATTAACTAAACTAGCTTATTTTCATATTCTGATTAAATATTACGGTTAATTTCTTAATTATTTTCGTATAAACAGTGCGATTGCGCAATTTAATTACTTCGCCTGAATTGCCGAAAATACGTTAGTATATTTTTCCATCCATCTCCATCATTTAAATGTTGCATATTAAATCGACTAAACTAGCTTATTCTCATATTCTAATTAAGTATTACAGTTAATTTCTTAATGATTTTCGCATAAATAGTGCGATTGCGCAATTCAATTACTTCGCGGGAATTGCCGAGAGTACATTAGTATCTTTTTCCATCAATCTCCATTATTTAAATGTTACATATTAGATCGACTAAACTGGCTTATTTTCATTTTATGGCTAATTATTAAGGTTAATTCTTTAATAATATTTGCATAATACAAATCTTTTTATTTTGAAAAATGGGTTTTCAAAAAGTGGTATTAAAGGAATGATTTGGGCAAATTAAAAGGAAACCATTTCGGCTGCAATATAATTCATTGCTATATTTTTTTTTTTGTTAAAGATCAATATTTGTTACTCTCTTTAGAGATGTGATGTGATTCATTTTAATATATGTACTGTAATCTCTTGAATCAAAAAATAAAGTTCCCGGCCACACATCTTGCTACCATAAGCCTTCGGGTTGGTTGTGTGGTCTGGGTTTTCAACACTTCAACTCTCTTTAGAGAAAACTTGTCTTTTACCAAACATAAATATTTGTTTTCATTATAAAGTAATTTTCACAGGATAAAATTTAAATGTCGAAGAATATGAGTTACAGTTAATGCTTTCTTTTTTATTACTTTCTAAATTAGAGTGGTAAAAAAAAAATGAAATTTTAAGTTTCTCTCCTTATGGCAGAAAATCTCTCCCAAAATTTTCTGGAAGGAGAGAAATTCTCCCCCTCTTTTCCTGACTTAGTGGGAACCCTGGTACCATGCACGTTGTTTTTTCATGAGAGTTTAAAATGGGTTTTGGTGTTTATATTATTTGTTAGAGGGTACTTAATTAGGTCCCAGGCAATGCAGGTAATTCATCCTAGTATTTAATATTTGAAAGAACAGATTGTTTCAAATTTAAATGTATAACAGAAGCAAAAACATATGCAAAAAAATTTATTTAATGTAATATAAAATATATTCAAATTTAAAGCATATTTTTTACATTAGCTATTTTACTAGTATGCACATATGAAATTACGTTATATATTATTTTGTCTGATCTGATCACTGTACACAGAGTTTATACATTTTAGAAGTTTTTTTTTTTATATAAATGTCCTTAAAAACTCTTATCTTATTCATTTTAGCCTTAGACTCCTGAAAATCAGAAAATACTTCTGGGAAATTGCTTGTAAATTACTTTGCAACCTTTTACTTCCGAAATAGGTTGTATACCACTGAAAGAATGAATGTAGTCTTTTTTATGTACACCAGAAAAAGTTATAATAAGATATTTTCTGTAAAATGCACGAATTTAGCGCACTTTTAAAATTGCCTATTTAAACACGTTTTCATGAAAATCTTGAATTGTAACATTCTTTTCTAAAACTCGCACATTTTAGTGTGTTCTCGTAAATTAATTAATTAAATTCAAATATATTTTTTTAATAAAATAGAAAATTTTAACACAATGCTTTAGAATTTAAAAAGAATAATTACTTACAGCTATGAGAACAAGGAGTTATTACACATGCTTTAAAATAGTCATTACATAGACTACACCGGAGCGTATTATCCAAACGCTGAAAAAATAAACAAAGAATCATTTAGAAAACTATTTACCGCAAAAACTACATGTGCAATATAAAATCTTATAGTAATACGAAAATTAAATTAAAACCTGTAATTCAATCATCTTTAGTAATTAAAATGTGTCCAATAAAAAACAATCTGACTGTAAATATAGGACTAAAAATAAAGCCCTAATTATAAATAATACAAAACGTGTTTACATAACAACACGTTTATTTGTCTAACGGGTTTAAAATCAAAGAAACCTTTAAAATTAAGGAACAAAGACACTAATTTTTAAACATCCCTCAAAATTTTAGTTTCTGTTTCTGAAGATGATGTAGGTGTTGCCACATACTAATATATATATGTAGTATTCTGTGGGTGCTGCCATTATGAACTTCAAAAGTATTATTATTTTTAATTTTAAAAGATAAATTTTACCAAGGCTAAACTCGATCCGTCGGCAACCCCGCCGTCTCAATTAATTTCAAAATATTTTATGTTTACAGCTCTATTTCTTTAATGAAATACTTCTAAAAGAATTTTTTATTCTTACAATCAATAGAGTAAATTCATACATATACAGGGATATACTCAACTTCTCAACGGCATACACAAAACGTAAACAGATAGCATGAAGACTAGAAGTTTTTAAACATATTTTTTTGTTATACAAAGACTTTTCCTTAATTGTTCTGATTTAAATGATAAGAATGACTGGCGTGCTTTTCCGGCAGGTAATGAGATTTAAAGTGTTACACAGATTTAGGAGACGTGATTATTCTAGTATTCGCCACTATGTCCCATCCTCCTAGACTCTTTTTCTTTTCTTCTTTTTAAAAATATGTAGACTGGTACTATTCAGTTAACTTAAATTTTCCATCATTCTTACTTTTACGATGCCATACGTTGTTAATGATATTGATTTAGGTTACAATCCATAAAAAATAAGTAGAGAAAGACAGTGACACCGACCTAACATCCATTGTTACTCGGAAAACGATACACGCTTTTCTTTTAATAACCCCAGCAGTGTGACCCATAGAAGTTATGGTTTTTTGGGCAAATTTTAATCCTGGCCCTCTTCTTTGCCTGAAACATTTATTGCAGTTCATTGCTGGCCCCTGCAGTGGTGTTCCAGGGACTTTCGAAGCCCCACCTGAATAGGAAATGCAGTGAAACATCACAATTACAAAAAATTATAATCTAAAATATCGATTATCTAACCATTTATTTTATGTTAATTTTATTTATTCTTAAAGTTAAAAAATAAATATGTATTCACCACATATTTCTTTTCACTTTAGATTACTAGCATAGATATTTTCAATGAAGCAAAATGAGTAGAGGATATGTATAGAAAACAGAGTGAGGCATCCAAGAACGATATGATATAAGCTCAGCTTCTGACATAATCATGGCAAATATTGGTATTCGGGTGAAATCTAAGCAACATATACATCATAAGCACATATACACCATAATATTAATTGTTATTAGGATAAACAAATTTCTTACCTGTTTAAATTAACGCATATTTTGCATGATGAATAATCTATGTATTCATTCAATTGAAAAACGCTCTGATTTTATAATACTAATTGCGGGGTCTGCAGCTAGTGATCATGTCTTTAGCAATCATTTTTTATTAATTGTACTTTAAGTTAATGAATTAAAAATACATGTCCACTATGTTGGGGGGGGGGGGGGGGGAGTCCACTATGAAACCTATGTGCTAACTAAAACACACGAAATAGATGGCATCCCAACAGTATATAAGAAAATTCCCTGATTTTTTAAGGTAAAGTTTTGAAAATGTTTCATCTTTAAAATACACAGATCACTACAAATACAGAAACTGCAGTGAAACTTGTATATAGCAACTACTTATGAGACATTGTAAAAATGGTATTTTACTCATGGTTGCTGAAAGAGATATAATACTGTAAAGAAAGTATGTAAAACAATCTGCTTAATATTGCTACATCTAATTAAACATTAATATCTCATTTAAATTCATAAAGAATATCTATCTAACCTTATTTAACAATTCTTTAGCACAATGACACTTGTTAAAACTTAAAATTCCCCCCTCCCACACACACACACTAAGTATCTATTATCAAAATGATTCACTGCGCAATTATAGTGATGTGATAATATTATTTTATTTTAATACTGTTTGCTACTTATTAATTTACACATAGGTTTCAATGTATACCTTGATACAGTAGACCAGGATTCTATAATCAAGGGGGAAAATTCACCTTAATGTTGTTATGTTCCCCTTAATATTCCTTGCAAATGTCCCCCTTAATATTCTTTGCAAATGCCTCCTTAATATTATTGGGGAAGGGGGATTTAGAAATGTCAGGGGATATTCAAAAGATTCACAGCAAAATACAAAACTCTTATATTTCTGAAAATAATACAAGCTAAAATTTTCAGAAATATTTATATTTTTTATAGAACAATATTAACTAACATGCATTTGAATTTTTTTTCTTCTCATTTTTGATATTTATTAAATTTTTAAAACTTATTTCTGGTGTTTTCCAAATTTTAAATTTCTCTGTCAAGTCAGTTTTCCCTATATTTTCTATCTCTTAATTTTTTTTTATAAATTTAAAGATATTTTGTTTATTTTCAATTCATTTTCTGAACATTTTTAACAAATACTTTTGGGGGCGATTTTAAATCTATTTTTTCCCCACAATTTAGTCAGATTTATTTCTAGGCATTAGGATTTATTATCAAAATAACTGATTATTTCTGCCCTTGCTTGTTTGCCCTTCTTTTTAAAGATTTCTCATATTGATCTTTTATTTTTTTTACTTTCCCAAACTGAGGCACCTTTTATAATAATTTATTTATTTATTTTATAGTTAAAGAGGTCAACTACAATATATATTTCTATTTTAATCACTTATTCGTAATTTTTCAATCATTGCAATTGCAATATTTCGGTCAGTTTTCTTGTTATTTTATTGGACCTTATGAACGTAGCAACTATTTTTATATAAACTTTCATATTTATTTTTATTTCATAATGATTAAATTCTTTAGCCTTTTGCAGAAATTTGATTTTTTAAAAATATTATTTTAACATTTCTGAATTTGAAAGTTAAATTAATATTTTATTATAAAAATCATTAAAAAAATTGGATACGACCTTTTACTGTAATATTTGAATTTTTTGATCAACAGAGAGAGGAGGGAACATGAACACTATACCTGACTGTGGGTCTGTTGAAAATGGAACAATGGACGATAATGCATAATTTAACATTGAATCTTACTTAATAAAAGTTGTCTGTATCTGTGTGTGCTGTTAGTAACAAAAAATATAAGCCTCATATGGTTATGAAATTTGGTACACGGGTGCAACTAAGTGATTTTTTTTAAATTTGATTTATTTTATGTTTTAGCATGATCTTGAGCAATATTCTCAATTTTGATAAAAATCGGTTACTTAATGACAGAAAATATTATTACAGTTTCTATCTTGACATCATTGGAAATATTAAGGAACGTTCTTTCCAATGATGTTTGATCCACATCCATAGGACAATTCCTTCATATTTCATTATTTTTTTTTAAATACATCAAAATTTTCATTTTTAACACTTTACAACATAGTTAAAAAGTATTTATGACTTTGTTCATTTTGTCTGTCTGTCCGTTAGCCATGACTTTGATATAACTGCCATAAAAATGACTTTATCAAAAATTTTAGTATGTTATTCAGATAGTCTGTGGGACTTATGGGAATATAAATGAATAATATCATCCAACTAGTTTTGGATTGAACCTAGGTTGAAAAAATGAAATGCATTTAATCCTATGAGACCCAATTTTTGAAACATTTTTTAAGCGAATTTAAAATTCATAAATTGCTTTGAAAGTTTTAGGAAATATTCAAATTATCCCATAAAAAATATAAAAAAAAATTTCAGAAAAATATATTCAGTAGTTTTTTAAATAAAAATTAAAATAATAATTACACTCTTTATATGAAGAGATCATGTGACCATTATATGAAGAGATCACGTGATCCACTTGAAAATAAAATATGTCATCAATCTTGTGTCAAAATCGTGATTTTTAAGTTCTTTTCAATTCATATTTAGTGTTGTATCCATCTTAAAACTGCTTTATTTTTGCTTAAATTCTGTACATCTACATCCTGAAGCAACGCAATTACAATATATTTGAGTTTAAATGATCATCAAACTTTGATTATTTCTACAGCGTAGCCTAATTTTCACTTATGGAGGATGTAAACACCAAAAGATGTAGAATGAGTTGTATAATAATTGCTGTATTTCTTTAATGCAAAATTATTTAGCTCATGGTGTCTGCAGTCTGCAATATAGCTTATATGAATAAAACATTCATTGATTTTACAAGGAGAAGCAGACGATTTTTTCGATGAAGTCTTAAGCATAGAGTTAAATTACTTGTACTTCCATGGTTTTAAGTTTTTAAATAAAATTAATTATTATAGTATTGTGATGAATGAAAGGAATAGAAAAAACTCTATGAATGAAATGCTGCTTTTATACAGAGAGCCAGGCGATTTATATTTCAATGACGTCATTTGAATAAAGTTCATTTGTTTTCGATGAAGTTTTCTAATGTAATAAATTATTGTAGTATTATGATAATTTTAAAAATATTACCTCGAAATGTATCACATTTTAGAGATGTTTAAACCAGGCAATTTATATTTCAATGCTGTCATTTGAATAAAGTTAATTTTTTTCGATGAAGTTTTAAGTTTTCAAATGTAATAAATTAATGTAGTATTGTGATAATTTTAAAAATATTACCGAAGAATGTATCACATTTTAGAGATGTTTAAATAAAATTGCATTGAAGTTGGAAAGTATTTTATAATCAATGCTTTATGCATGATTGATCTTTCTTGAGGTTATATGATACTTTTTTATTGCATCTAAAAAACTTAGCACACATGATGCTGATAAAATTATTTTCAATTGCCTGAAAAGTTTGATATGAAAATGGCTATGTGGCTGATGGAGGTACATAAGCAAGAAAATGCAATTCAGTTACAGATTGTCAAATTTGAACAATTCTTATCCTACTTATTCTATTTTTCAATTTCTTTTTTTGTTATATGTACCCGAAAGTGAGCTTAAGCCATAGGTCAGTACTTCTCTGTGGCAAATATATGGGATAAATATATATTTTGCATCCAAACTTTACATGCATTACATATTATGACACTTCCATACTTTCTTTTTAACTTTTAAATACTCTGCTATCATAAGCCTCTGACAAAAAAGACAAAACTTCCTCATATAGAACTAAGAATTTACAACAAATGTGTATAAAATAAAAAGTAATTTCTAATGGAATGGGATAACAATAAATGCAGGTTTAAAAATTGACAGAAAGATATTTAAGTATAAAAAATATGAAGTGTGAGGTGTCAGCTGTTCATACAAAAAGTACAAATTTCATTATTGGTGCAGGCTAGAATTTTTAGAGTTCATTTTGAACAAAACATGTAATGTAACAATTGTATCATGCCAATCATGAAAGCAAAATATAAAACCTAATGGTAAGAATTAATGACAATATCAATGATAAGAATTTTACAGAAAATTTTACAAATTTTTGTAAAGCTGTTGAAAAGTGGATAGCAGTTTCACCACAAATTGCTTTTGACTCAATTAAATAACAAGATAAAAATAAAGGCAATACGAAACTATCAATTTTAGGAATCATAAATCTGCAAGAACTGTATAATTTTAAATGTTGTATAGTATTAAAATATTTTAAGAATTATTAGCATCTTAAAACATTCTATAATGAGTTTTTAAACACATTTATCAGTACAGAACAATTTCTGCTTACTTGTAAGTATAGAAGAGTTGAAAACACTTGAAAATGAAGCGATTTTTAAAAGCTAAACACTAATCACATACCTAATGTCCATATCTGCTTACAGTGCTGTTTAATCCCTGATGCATGAAATTAAACTTCAGTTTTTTATTTTAATAAAAGTTTTAGAAAATTGCCTCATCAGTGAATGATGGCTACCATTTTTCAAATCAGAATCCACTTTATAGCTGTTATGAGCAGTCGTAACTTTTCATAATAATTTATTCACATGATATAACATTTTACCTGGAAGATACAAGTTGGAAAGTTTCAACAACTGAATACCAAAAAGTTTGAAATACAATAGAAACAGGAGTTACAACTCGTAAACATTTCATCTTAATTTTGGGGTTACTAATCTATCAACAGAAATTTATCTTGTTCCAGTGAGTGTTCGTGCTATCTTGTTTTCCTGAAAAAAGGCACTATTTTTGTTTCCTAATCTGGTTAATACCCTTATTGTGTTATATACGGTTTTATATGAAGCTTTCTGACTGCAAAAATAATCTATAAATTAATTAAATTTACTTAATATTTATAAATTTAATAAGATATACATCTACTTTAATTTCTGGTAGAAGAGCTTCAATAATGTACACCCATTTTTAAATTTCCATTATCATGCACTGTATATTATGGTAACCACAAACACCCACCAATTTTTCTGCAAGCTGGTATCCACTTTTTCTGTAAGAGCTGTAAAGTATTAAAACAAAATGAAGAAAAAGATTTTCCTTTTAAATTATTTTATTAAACTATTGTTATTTGACTGTGTATGAACAACCTGATACAATTTATTAATTTACAAAAATACTAATTTAATATTTAAATTGTTTACTTAATTTTACATGTCAACATTAATTAAGTTTGAATATTATGCCAGATTGTGGTTGATGTGATAAAACTACTAGGCCGGCTTTTGCATCACTCTCTGCTACAAATCACTTTCCCTGTTATGCGTTCAGACCTGAAGATATATTTTAGTCTAAACAGTATAGCATGGGTCTACCATACTCTTGGTCCCGAGTTCAAATTCAAGTGAGTGGGACCTGCACCTTCATTGGTAACTGCATAACAAATGAGCACACAACCATCTCTCTGTCTAACACCTGACCATGATTTCAATGCCTCTCATGAAATGGCAGCACCATAAAAGATACAAACTTCCACTTCCCTCTCCTGATGACTGACACCACATCATTTCCTTGCAGCCGCACAATCTGAAAGCACATCCCACATGACCTTCAACCAGCTATCAGCTACCGACTGTGATCTGCACTGAGGATAATGGGGGAGGGGGCTTTGCTGGTAGGCCCCCTCACAGACATGACTGAGCTCTTTTCAAGGGAGGGAGAATGTGGGGGTCGGCTCTTATGTCAATCTCTGCTATGAATCACTCTCCCTGTTATGCATTCAGACCTGAAGATATCTTTTAGTCTAAGTAATATAGCACTGGTCCATAATGCTCTTGGTCCCAAGTTCAAACTCAAATGAACAGGACATGCACCCCCACAGTATATACTAAATCTTAAATGTTAACTAGAGTTACAATATATTTTTGCCCTTTGAACCTATCCTGATAAAAAATTGAGTACAGTACCTGTGTATGGGGCTTATTGTATCAAGCTTAGGGATAGGTTTTTCAGAAAATTTTGAACTTATTCTTAAATATTACATTTAAACTAAAATAATATGTCCAGTGACTTTTACAAGTATTTGTTCTTACATTAGAGCTGCAAACATATATATATATATATATATATATATGTGTGTGTGTGTGTGTGTGTGTGTTAAATAATGTGGTTAAAAAATAGTTTAAATTCAGAAATATATAAAAATATTCTATGCATAAAAATTTCTAATATATATACATATATGAAGTCAGCAGCTGCAATTTAATATTTTGAGTACTTATGCTTCTGAAAGGTTATAAAATAATTATATTTTATGTAATACAATAGAAAATATATTTTTGTAAATTATAAATTTAAAACAAGGCACAAAAGCAATAATAAATTATAAATAAATAAAAATTGCCCTTTTTGAATCATAAATAATTTAAGTAAATAATTTATTATAGGTATAAGAAATAAATTATTAAATATATAACTTTTGTGTGTTTTTTTTTCTTTAAGAAAGGATTAGAAAGTTTTATTCTCACAAGAAGCAGTTTTATTTATTGTGATATAAAAATATTATAAAAAAAAATTAAAACTACTTATAATTTAAAAACAAATAATTAAAAATTATATTAACAATGTTTAAAAGAGGCTGGAAAGACCAGAGTTGGAAGGTTGGGCTTTTTTTAAACTGAAATCCATGGTTTAAAAAAAAAACATGATTTAGACTGATGGGGTTTTAATTAGTCAACCGTTCTACTGATAATTGAAAAGGAAATTTGAAAGACTCTTGTTTACGCCCTATAGTACATAAGTTAGCCCAGCATGAGCCCTGAATCTACAGCTTTCTTGAGTGACTACTACTCTACTACTAAGTAATTAATAATGATAATAAGCAGAAATTGTTTAGTTTATTAAAGGTAGGTATAAGAAATATATTATTAAATATATAAAAATATTAAAAAAAAAATACTTATAATTAAACCTTTTATTAAAAAATAATTCCTATTAAAAATTGTTTAAAAAATACCTGTTTATAATTGAATGGGTGAGTACCATGAGATAAAAGAGACAATTCGGTAGACATTGAGTTAAGCATATATTTAGTGCTGTTAATATATTTTCTTTCAGCCGAATCACTTGCAAAAATATTCCATATTTATTATACAGTCATACCTGTTTGAAATGGAACACTGTCATAAGTGGAAAATGTTTTTAGCCCCGCCCAAAAATATAGGAAATTTATGTTATTTCCCTGTGTGAAACGGAATCTGCACAACCTGGAAACAGATTGCCAATTTAAGGTAATTTGCTAATAAAGCACCTGTTATAACGAACTAAGAACGAAAAAAATCATCCAACTGTTTCAACCAAATATTTCAAGAGAATGACAAAATGTCACTCAAAAATGAAAACAGCACTACTAAAAAAGAACTTTCTATTGAATCATATGGCAATTTTCTGAAAGCTGTTTCAGAACCAAGAATTATTTGTTAATCAGGGAGATTTTGAAATGCTAGAAATATTAATCAATGTACAATTTTTGACTGAAAGTTCCATCATTTATTTGTAAGACACATATCCCAAAACCCATGTTGGATTATTTTAAAAGTTCATTTCAATAAAAATACAGTGTTTTCTTTCTTTTCTTTTCTTTTTTTTTTTTTTTTTTGTTGGTTGTTTCATGGTAAGCAGTAATATTTTCCCTTTAAGTAAATTTATTTATTTTTTAAGGTATGATAATAAGCTAACAGTCAAAGACATGGAGTATATTATTTTTATATCATATACTCCTATGATCACAGTATGCAAAAATATATGCATATGTACATTTGGAATAAGTAAATGAACTAGTATGGTATAATATAGTATTAATCAAGTGCATCTAAATAAACTTTTCAGAATTTTTAACGTCATGTATAGGTAAGTAATTACATATGTATCTGGATTTTTAGCTAAACTTTAAACTTGGCTTTTTCCTATACAACTTGCATAAAATGGAAACCTTATCAAGCCAGAAAATTCTTCCGGTCCCCTGAAATTCCTTTTAAGGCAGGTTCGGCTGTATTTTCATAAATTTCACAGAATTAATTGCTGAAAGAATAGGCTTCTAAAAATATTACCTGCGTTTTTATTAAAATGAATAAAATACCATTTGTATCCTTTTAGTTCTTATAGATCTTTCTTCCTCAAAATAAAGCATTATATCCTTTCCTCCTCAAAATTAGAAAACTAAATAATTAAAGACTTCTTATAATATTCTTATAACTTTACTTATAACTTATAACGTTCTTTTGAAAAAGCAATGTGGAAGGCATATTACATTTCATTTTAAAATAAATTAGGGAGAAAAAAATAGTAGAAAATTTTCTGGAAAAACATAGTGGAAAATTAACCATTTCTGGAAAAATTATCTCTTGAAAATTTTCTGAGCCACATCTCTAATCAAGCTTGCAGCTTGTATATTTTCGCAAACACTCTCCAATTTTTTTCAGTAGTTCTTACAATCAAGCTTCCATGCTTATGGAACTCCAGCATCCAAATCCTTCCATCTACACTGATCAGAATGCCGTTGAGATCTTTGTTTTGCATTTTGAGGAATAAATGATCATCACTAGAAATCAAGTCTTCTCTACTCTTAATTTTTTATTTCTCTTTTTACTCTTAATTCAATGTGATGTAATACCGAGTGAACACTTATTGGAGAGACATGTCATCTTCAGGAAGACTTCTGATTAGAAACAACATGTTGTCATCTTCGTCTTGGATTGTGCATACCCGATGTCCATCTTGTAAACAGTTTCCCCTCTTCTGGGTATTACTTTCCTATTAAAACTACTGTCATGAAGTCTGGCCTATTATACTAACTATCTTTCTGGAGTTGATTGATATTTTTCACCATCTTTAACCCTTATAACCAAATTTTGCATATATTCTTGTAAATGGTTCTACATATTTTCACCAAGTACCACACAAATAACATTTTTAATTTTTTGCATTACCCTAACCCTTTGCCATTTTATATGTTTGAAATTTTGTTCTAGATCCATTTTTAAATAAGAAATTTTTTTTGGAGGTTTAAACATAGTCTTAGATTTTCTTAAACACATTCCTGAATTGATAGGTGGTTCTGTATAATTTGTTTTTGCATTTAAATTTATTATGAATACTTTTAAGCTTAGACATAGAAATGCTAGTTATGTTTTTATATATTTTTTGTTTCAGCTATTTGATTCTATAAGCTGTACATATACATACTTAATTGCTGATGCAAAATGTCGAAGTGCTATCCTTATAGATCCAGTACTTGAACAAGTTAAAAGAGATGTTCAGTTGATTGAAGAGCTGAATTTAAAACTTAAGTATGCTGGTATGTAAAAAATGATTTTTAATTTATATTTATTTATCTATTTTTAACTGTAGTAGTTAGAGATGTGGGTTTCTCGTAAAATTTTGACTTATTCTTAAATATTACATTTAAGCTAGAATAATCTGTCCAGTGGCTTTTAAAAGTATTTGTTTTTACATTAGAGCTACAGCCATATATATATATTAAATAGTACAGTTTAAGAAAGGGTTTAAATTTAGAAATATATAAAAATATTCTGTGCACAAAAATTTCTGCTATATATATATTGAAGTCAGCAGCTGCAATTTAATATTTTCATTGAGGACCAGTGTTTTTGAAAAGTTATAAAGTAATTCTAACAATAATAGATGAAATATTTTTGTAAATCACAAATTTAAAACAATGCACAAAAGAAATGATAAATTAAAAATAAATAAAAATTGCTAAACCTTTTCTGAATTATAAATTATTTACTGTTTATTACAGGTGTAAGAAATAAATTATTAAATCTGTAACTTTCATATGCTTTCTTTCTTTAAGAAAGGATTAGAAAGTTTTATTCTTCCAAGCAGCAGTTTTATTTATTGTGATATAGAAATATTATAAGAAAAAATAAAAACCATTTATAATTTAAAAATAAATAATTAAATATTATATTAACAATGTTTAAAAAAATGTCTGCTGACCAGGATTGAAGAAAAAAAAGGGGTGGGTTTTTCGTAAACGAAATCCATGGTTTAAACAAAACAAACAAACAAAAAGAGACAGTTTAGATTAATGGAATTTTAATCAGCCAACCCTGCTACTGATAATTCAAAGGAAAATGTGAAATACTCCTGTTTAGGTCCTTTAATACATAAATTAATCCAACATGAGTCCTATATCTACCACTTTCTTGAATGCCTACTACTCTACTACTAAGTAATTAATAATAATAAAAGAAAAATAAATTGTTTAGTTTATTAAAGGTATATGAAATATATTATTAAATATATAAAATTATTTAAGATATACTTATAATTAAACTTTTTATAAATAATTCATATATATAATATAAAAAATTGTTTAAAAAATACTAGTTTATAATTGAATGAGTGAGTACCATGAGATAAATGGGAAAATTTGGTGGACATTAAGTTAAATATATATTTAGTGCTGTTAAAATATTTTTCTTCAGCGAAATAACTTGTGAGATTATTTTATATTTATTATATTTTCATAATTTTACAGAATTAATTACTGAAAGAATATGCTTTTAAAAATATTATCTACTGTTTTATCAGAATAAGTAAAATGTGTCTTGTGCCCTTACAGTTCTTGTCTATCATTTTCCTTCGAAATAAAGCATTATTCGCTTTCCTCCTCAAAATTAGAAAACTGAATAATTAAAGATTTCTTGTAAAGTTGTCTACATTTCATAAAACAGTATGAAAAGAGTATTACATTTTATTTTCAAATGAACTAGGGAGAGTAAAAAACATGCAAAATTTTCCGGAAAAACATAGAAAATTTTCTGACCCACATGTCTAGTACTAATGAATTTTAATATTTTCAGTGCTTTTTTGAGGGTGAACTTGTAGAGTTGCTGGTTAGCACTTGCCACTGGTCAATTTACAAGTAACGTTTCAAAAATGACCAGTAAGAAAATGTGCAACACTCTACAAAACGGACAAATACGATTTTTTCGGGCTCCTCAAATTTTGATGCTAGCAAAAGCAAAAAAGTCACCATCTTTAAATTGTATTAAAAAAATGTAAATGGCCAATTATAAAATGTAGCAAATTGTAAAATTAACAGGATATCAACAAAGAAAAAAATGTTTAAAAATAAAAATCAAAGTATAATAGATCTAATCTTGAATTTGAAATTAGAGTATTTGGAAATTTAGAGTATTTGAAAAATGTACTGGAACTCTCAACACTTCAACAATACTCCCTCTTTTAACAAAAATAAAAATAACAGTAAAGAAAACCGCTGCACTGATAATGTTAAGATGGAAACTTTATGAGAGTATTTCACTGGTATCTTATATCTAGAAAATAGATTAGGTCTTCAAAACATGAAAAGTATATATAATGTTTTAAATTTATAAAAATTTGTCTATTCTATGAATTCCACTCAAAGTTTGTTTGAAAAAGAATGTTTTGATCTTTTCGATGGTGTTAAGATGGAAACTCTGAGATATTTTTTCTGTTTACTAAGAAACTGATTTGTGTGAAAATCGTTTAACATCATGCTAAGTCATGCTAAAACATAAAATAACTCTAAAGCTATTTGTGTTGTGCTTATTTTCTAAATGTTTAAGGTTCATATTTCATGATTCTCCCTTTACCCATCAAAATTCTAAATTAATTCTATGTTATTGTGCATTTCAGTGATTTATATCTTATTAACATTAATTTACTATCCCCTTCTAGCATTCCAACATTCTAAATTACCCACAATTTTTCGACAAAACTCTAAATATATCCCTCCAATCCTTTGCTAATTCCCAATTGTCAACTGGTGAATTAGCAAAGATATGCTTCCCCTGTATGCTTTTCTTTGCAACCTCATTCTTTCCCTTTCGATTGGACACTTTATTCAGCAGATTGAAGAAAAAGTGCATCTTCTTGAGGGTAAAAAGCTCCTTGCCCAGCTTATAATCTTTTAAACTTTCTTAACGGGGTATTATAGGTACTTGAAATGATGAGCAAGTTTTTCCTCGCCAAGATTGGCAACTCTTTAGAACGAAAATTTCGTTGGCAGGGCATTCGATACTCAGCTTTTAGCAATGTAAGACACAAGTTTTATGCCACTTCGGTCCGGGGTTCATGCAAGGGCACTCGCAACCCATTAATGTTTTAATAACCAGCATCTCTGCTGGTTTTGTGGCTCATGTTTTAAGTGCTCCAAAGTTTCTCCTAAAAATCAACTATGATTTCATTTCTGGCTCGCGACCGCCAGACTTATGTGCCTTCATATACTGTGACTTAGAGCTGGATTCGTGCCTTCATGGTACCGGGGTGAATATTCGTCCTTCAGGAAGTTTAAGTTTCTACCGCTACTTTAAGCCTCGTCTGAAAATTTCTGTTGACTGGTGATCGTCAGTGAAATGATTTCTAATTGTTGCTCACTCGCTGATTGTGGCATTTTTGCAGTCATCAAAAGAAGTCCACCTAACTGAATTGCCTATTCTATAGTCCGTTCAAAGAGGTGGGGACTACACTGTCCTATGTTCCACCTTTCTTCTCGATGATTTTTCCTTCAGTATGAAGATATTTCACCATGCCTGCCTCCTAGAATCAAGTGTTCAGTGCAAGCCTGTGTCAAATAGCGTTGTGATTCCATCCTGATTTCCCACCTGGTGTTAGCCTATGTGAAAATTGGCCACTCACTTTCCTATAATAAGAGCAGTTGTGTTCAGTGTACTGTTTAACAGTGTGTTGTTTAACTATACATTTATTTATTTGTTTTTCTTTATAAGTGACCATAGAGTTAGTTAAAGCATATCAACATTAATATTAATTTGGCAGTTTTAGTTTCAATGTTCTAAGAGAATTTTTTTGAAAATGTTTTGGTTAGTCTTAAGCTAACAAAGTGATGTTGATAAAGTCTTACATATTTATTATCATTTAATTTGAAGTTTGTTTTAACAATGGGCTGAAAATTTACCCTTGTTTTCGTAACTTGTTCTGGGATGTATCGTAGAGGTCTTGGATGTATCGTTCTGGGATTAATCATAGTTAAAAGTTTTTGAATGATTATGTTTAGCATGAGAATGAATAGAACCTGTGCATTTATTAAATTTCTATTGTTATAAATAAAAGTTTTGTAGGAAATTACTTGGCTGTGTTTTATTGTGTTTGTTTTGCTATTACTAAATTAGGTATGAAAGGTAAGTGGATTTTGGAATTTAATAAGTTGTTTGTTTTTAGTTACTATGAATTTTTAAAAGTAAGCATTGAAGAAATGAGCACATACCAAATAAAATGATAAGGGTAAGAGCATGAGAAACTTTTTTTATTCAGCTTATTTGAAATAATTTTGAAAGTTAAAGTAGAATATAATTCACTATATGATTTGACAATTTAAAATAATAATGACTTTCATTTAATCTAAATATAACATCTAAAGAAAATAATTCATTAATAAATTAAAAGAGATATCAAAAAACATCACGGCAATTGGAATTTAAAAACAAAATATCAAGGTGTATATCCCTGAGCCCTAAAGTACTTATGCACCAAATTTCCTGGTTATACGTCGCTTAGATTTTCCACTACAGTAGAACAAACAGACATTTTTATTATTATAGATAGAAGATAGATTAGGTCTTCAACACATGAAAAATTAAATTCATAAAAATTTGTCTATTAATCATATGGATTACTTTCAAAGTTTGTTTGAGCAAGAACTTTTCTATCTTTTTGATGGTGTTAAGATGGAAACTCTGAGATAATATTTTTGGTTACTAAAAAACTGATTTGTGTGAAAATAGCTTAAAATCATGCTAAATAAAACAACTAAAAAGCTAATTCAAATTAAAAAAAAATAATACTGAGGTGCACATTTCCAAGTCCTGAAGTATCTGTGTATTAAATTTGATGGCTGTATATCACTTCGATTTTCCACTACAGATGAACAGATATATATCTTCCTATATTATTATAAATCCAAAATAAAATTTTGTTAATAATGACAGATAATTATTTGCATAGAATAATAAATTTTAAATATATACCAACAGTAAATAATGTTTATTTAATATTTCAGTGGGTGGCATAACATATATGTACACTTTATACATCTCAATAAGCAATGAAAAAGGCTAAATTCATGGTAAAAATATTTGGCCATAAACTTTTTGGGACCTACTTTTCACTGGCCAATAACCAAAATTCTTAATCTGCAGCTTTAGGAACTCGCCAGCATGCAGTACTGGCATCTTTTTGAATGAGACAGCAAAATATTGCAATATTATTATACCCATATTTTATTAACAATATAAAACAAAACAGATTTTTTAATAACACAATACAGAAAATTCCTTCCAAAATTTTTTTCCAGAAATATCTAGTTTTATCTCCGGAATAAATTCACTGGATTTTTTCAGGTCTTTGCAACTGTACTACAATCTTATTTTTAATTTATCAAATTTCTACTCAATACTTGCTAATTCACAGTGTTTTAAATCTATTTATCTGGAATATTTCTTGTCTCTAGCAAACACTCATGTCCATGCTGATCATATTACCGGCACTGGAGAAATCAAGAAATTATTTCCCAATTGTCAGAGTGTTATTTCACAAGCTTCAGGTGCTAAGGCTGACAAATATATAACCCCAATGGATGTTTTGGAGGTAGGAGATATTAACTTAGAAGTGAGGCCAACTCCTGGGCATACTAATGGTAATCTTACATTTTTATTCATTTTTGAAAATTTATTCATTTTAGGGGGGTGAGGACGATTTAAGTAGAATCTAATTTTGGCTTAAAAAATTTAGTGACTAAAAGTTTTCATGAAATACCTTTTATGTGCTACTCACTTATAAAATGTAATTTATTTGACATACATATGTAATGACCAGCTTTTGTGCCATTTTGTGTTATGAAGCACGTTTCAAATTATACATTCGGACCCAAAGATATCTTTTGGTCTAACAGTATAGTATTGGGCTACCATGCCATAGATCCTGGGCTGTGCCCCCATGGCTTCTAGCTGGTTCCACAGATAGGAAGGAGTATTGTGGTAGCTGGCTCTTGCACCATTCTGTCCTATGAAGTACATTCCAAGTGATACGTTTAAACCAAATGATATCTTTTGATCTAACCATATTATATATATATATATATATATATATATATATATATAGTATCAGGGTTGTACCTCAATCATCATAATGTAAAAGGCTGTGATGGTCCAGGATGATTCATCCCTTCTTAACATCCATTGAATGATAATTTATGAAACAATTTATATTTTTTCTGCACAAAATATTCAATTATTGATAATGGAAATTATATCAGAAACAATTTCTTTGCACATATGAAGTACACATATTCCAGAGTTTGCATTTTTGTTTAACCAGATGTTTTTCTTTCAACAGGACTATTTTTTTCCTTGTTTAGAATGACCTTTTATTTTTAACCCATTTACAACCACTGAGTGAAGGAAGAAGCTCTTCCATGAGATCGTGCGTAGTGAGAATCGTTTGCTGCTCCAGGCCCAGGCATTTTTTTATGCTAAGCCTAACATGGTGAATAAATCATATTGCATAAGTTTTGTTTTGAAATACATCTACCATTATTACAGAAATACTTGGGTTTTATTGCATTTTGAGGGTCTTGACTCCACCATTGTTTTTTAAACATGTACATTGAAAACTTGTTTGTTTTGTTTACTATTACTTGTATAATATCATCAGTAAAATACAGATTAAAAGTTGTTAATTTTCTTTAAAAGAGGCTTTGAACTATTTATATTTAGTCCAGAGTTCAGGAAACTGAAGAACTGGCAGATCTTCGAAATTTGAACTTTAATTATCTGTATCCAAAGTATCAAAAACATCATCACCCACATCAATTATCTTTTAAATAAACTTCCATGCTAAAGCACATAGCAACTATTTCACTTTCTTCACTTATATCACTATGAGATTCATTCATCAATTGTTAAATTTTACTTTCAGAAATATATTTTATCTTTTCGACATGATTATTGCAATTCTTCTAACTAAATACATACAAGCTCATATGCACTACCCCTGAAAACCAGCAATAAGAATTTTATGCCCTAATCCCCTTCCAAATATACCACCCAAGATCTTCATCGTTAAAATAAACACTGCCATGAAAGAAACCATCTCTTTAAATCACTCAGTCACATGCCTTTTAAATCAGAACCACTGAAAAACAAAAATTAAAGCTAAAATGTGAAGGTCAATGATTCAAGTAACTAGCTTTGCAAAAACTATAGGATTCTATCGCCATCTGGTGTTATTAAAAATATTAATACCAATCCTACTTTTCTTTCCAATTCTACATTGCACATTGGCATCACTGGACTCTAACAGCTGTCTGCATCGCATGGCAAATATGCATCCATGGACCTGAGAAGGGAGAATTTCTCCATTGCTTATACTCACTAGTGGTACTGAAGAGGTTAAAACATGCTATTTCTGATTGCATAGAGATTTTAGAATACTTACTAGTTTTATATCAAATTAATTAATGATATATTTTTGACACCATTTTATAACAATTAATTCTGCAAATATATACTGATATCACTTAAAACTTCCATAAAATACAATTATGCATATATTCTCCAAACTTCTGACTTATATGTAACAATATTTAGTGTGCTAACCCATAACTAAGTTATTCAAATCATATGTTAAAAGATGCATTTATAATTCAACATTGTGATAGCAATTTACTTAACTTGATAAAAAGTTTTAAATAAAAATGCATGTTTTGCTGATTTCTCACTGCCTAATTTGTTTCTAATATTTTTTTGAAATAGTTATAAAATAATCAATGTTAAAATGAAAGTATGAATGTTAAAAAATATTTTTTAATAATCCTTCTTATATTTTCCTTAATTTTAGTAAAAGATACAATTTCAATAATATCACTATACATCAAAAACTAATTTTAGTCATAAATACTCAAATAAATTTTGGAAGAGAAACTGGTAAAGCAATTGTATAATATAAAGAAAAATTTAAATGAGGTATCAAAAATAATTAAAACATCAAAGTTTGATGCTAGTTGAACATTTTATTGAGGATATAAAATTGATTTTTCTTAAACTTGTTTTGATTGTTTTACTCAATTAAAAACAAAAAATTAATTAGCTTATGTCACAAGCTGAAAGCTGATGAGTATCAAAAGTTTAAAGTATATAAATGAGTAAATATAACCATCATAAAATTTCTAAACTACAAAATAATTAATTTCTAAAAATATTTATTGTGAATACATATGAATACTATTAAATAAAACTGCAATGCATAAAATAATTTTAGAATCGAAATTTGTCATATACCTTTGTCACGTACCTCTATTTGCAATCTGCATTTTGAGATGATTTCTGATTGTCCTTTTAAAAACTGGATGTACACAGCCCAAGGATATTATAATCCACGATTAAAAATATATCATCAACTAGAAGGTATGCCCATCATATGACGAGATGCAAAAGTTTGCAAGACATTACCTCCCATCTACCCACTGGTAGCCCTTGTGCTCCTACTATCCTTAGACACCTGAGAGCCATGCACCTCTCCCAATCAATATTATTATTTCCCACATCTATCGAAACATACATGCTATATTATCCACTAACAAAACTCAATTCATTTATGACTCCTTAACATAACATATCTGTACCACGAACAGTGTAACTCACCTAAATTGAATCATGTATATTAAATTAATAATTCCTATGAAACGATAAGGATTATCAAAGATATTGAACTTAATTTTGCAAAATATTGAATTTTCATCAATTAGATGCAAATTTTTATGAATTTAGCATCATTTTATAAATTTGATAATGTTTTCATTAATTTGGCAATATTTTGATCAGTAAGGTTACATTTAAAAAAGTCGCTAATTTTGTTGCCCAGCAGGTCAGTCATACTGACAGATAGACCCCTCCGAAACATCATTACAATACTATTCCCAAACAAAATCTAATTAATTTCATTGATTTGGCATCATTTTTATCAATTAGACAACCTTTTTTCTATTTGGTAACATTTTTGTTAATTTGGCAACATTTAAAATTTGCGAAATCCCGCCAAATTCATCACCAAATATTTCGCTAAGTGTTACAGACCAGGGGAGAAATGGAATTCCTGTACTCTGTACTAAATGAAAAATTACAAAAATTTTAAATTAATAGCACAAAATTAAAATAAAGACCAGAAGATTTGCAATGCACACATACTACGAAAGAAATATTAGAGTAATTCCATCATTATCACTTTACCATTGGTACATTTGTCTCTTTATAATTTTAACAATATATTAGAACACAGCAGATGGTCAGGCATAATAAATTATTAACAAATTAAATCACAAATAAATGTAGAACAAATGCAAGATACGAGAGCAAAAATGTGCATGATGCTAATTCTAACAAGACTTATTTATTCTACACAGTTTTATCACCCACCATCACTTTGGTTCGGACAGAAAATGATGAGTTTTTCTGTCATGGCCTTCTAGATTACAATGGTTGCTGTTGTACCCCCACGGCTTCTAGTTGTTTTCACAGGTGAAGGAAAGTATTTTGGCAACTGGCTCTTTCACCATTTTGTGCTATGAAGTACATTACGAATTATATATTTGGACAAGAAGATATCTTTTGGTCTAACCACATAGTATCGGGCAATTTTCAACATTTTTGTATGTAGATACTTTTTATTTTTAATGAACTCCAATTGAATTTTTATTGATTTGTTCTAATCTTCCAATTTTCTCTACAGTCCTCTGGTGTTTAATATATTTATATGATCTTCAAGCAGATAGTAGTTGTAGATCTTTTGTTTCAAGTAGATCTTTTGTTTTTTATTACATTTTAATGAATTTCCCTAATATAGGGATTTTACAAGAACATCTAATACTTTGACAAAAAACTTCCTATTATACAGAAAATCCCTGAATTTTCCTATAAAATTTCCCTTTTGTAAAGTTTTAGGGCCAAATAAATTTTATTATTGTTTTAATAATTTAAAAAATTGCATTTTATGAGGTCTTGCTTACAGCTGTTCTGTATGAATATTTTGTTAGAAATATAATAAACCTCTTTAGCTTGTAAAAATTCAATTTATTTTCTCTTTAGATACTAGAATTTACTAAACCCTTGCTATAGTGATTTTCTCTGTTATGAATAAAATCGGTATCTTATTATCAGAATAATCCCATGGATTTTGTAATTTAACTGAAGTACCTTAGTACATGGAACTCCTTGAGACGTTTTAAAATCTAATTTGAGATTGACTAAAGATAACTTGCATTTAAGATACTGCTTCTAAATCAATAAAGCAGAAATAAAGCACTTTTATTTGTTTTTAATGGACATAAGTAGCTTTAGGATTTTTCTTAAAAGGCATTCTTTTTGTCTAAAAGCAGAAATACTCTCGTATAGATACTTTTAAGGTTTTTCGAAAAAAGTTCAGAATATTATAATATTGAAATTATTTTTGTATATTCATAATCTAAAGCCTATTTCTGACAAAATAAGATAAATTATTTACATTTTTTTCTATGACATAGTCCAATGACATTAGTGTCCGAAATGTTTGCATTTTTTATGATGCTCCAATTTCCAACACAAATACCCCGAATGTAGAGGTTATTCACATTATATTAATAATACCCTTCATGAAAAGAGGTAAATTTTACCTATCAACTTTTACACCTCGAGTTTTAGCCGTCACGAAGTATTTATTTTTTCTGAAATAAACCATTTTTACAGTAGAATCGATCTTAGGCAAATTGCCTGATTGCCCTTTAACAAAACTATAATTCATGTTTACAATAAAATAAAACAATCAACAAATGCAGACCAAGTGTAAGCATGTAAAATAATTAGAATTCAATTATAAACAAATATGAACATCAACTAACTAGCATAGCAGATATCTCAACACAGACAACACAAGAGTAATAGGCAAAGCATAGAACTTCGCATTACAGATCGAAAGGGGGAAATGATGTTACAGCCAGTCATGGGGCTTTTGTGTTTGAGCAGTTTTTTCATGTTTTCATTTCTTGATATTTAAATAAATAAATTTTTTAAAGAAATTTTTGCATGGATATACCCTATGGGACCTCATTTTTCAAACATTTTTTAAGCAAAATTAAAACTTATAAATTTCTTTAAAAATTTTAGAAAATATTCAAATTATCACGTAAAATGTGTAAAAAAATTTTCACCAGGATATGTTAAGTAGTTTTTTAAATAAAAATTGAAATAATAATTACAACCATATTATATGAAGAAATCACATGACTCATTGCAAATTAAGATATGACATCCAATTTTTTTTTACTTATATTTATATTTAGTATTCATATTTAGCATTCATTCTAAAACCGCTTTATTTTTGCATATTATCTGTGTATCTAAATTCTGTGCCTACACAATTACAATATTTTTTATTTTAAATGATCACTAAACTTTGATTATTTCTACAACAAAGCCTAATTTTAACATATGCAGAATGTAAACAAATTAAGCGATTATAAGATGAGTTGTATAATAATTGCTGATTTTTTTTAATGCAAAATTATTTAGCTCTGGAGTTTGGAATATAAGTGATATGAATGAAATTTTTATTGATTTTACACAGAAAAGCAGATGATTTTATAGCATTGCCTGTTTTGATGAAGTTTTAAGTTTCCAAATGAAATAAATTGTTGTATAGTGATAATTTAAAAAATATCACCGCTGAATATGCTGCATTTTAGAGATGTTTAAATAAAATTGCATTTCAGTTGGAAAGTGTTTCAAATCAATGCTTCATGCATGATTAATCTTTGTTGTTTAATAAATTGTTGAAATAATTAGAAGTATTTCTAATTATTTTGTAAAATGAATACATTTTTTTTCAATACACATTAAAAATACTTCTAACTATGTTACAAAAAGGAAAGAAAAGCCTTCCCCTTTTCTGAATCTATGCTTAATCAAAAACAGTGGGGGAAAATTCCTAAAAACTAAATGAGCTAGACGTTTGAGACAGTTTTTCATATGTTAATATGGATGAGGAAATTGAAAGAAGAGATTGAAGGGAGAATATCATCTTAATTTATAATTCCACTAGAACAATATTTTAGTATGATACACAACATTTTTATTCAACAATGAGAATAAAAGCGATCAACACTGGCATATTAATGTTTGTAAACATGAACATTTTATTGCGGTATTTCCCTACATTTGTAAAAACTTTAGAAATTGTGATTTATTCATTATAATACTGTTTTCTTTTCATTATGCTGTTTTATCTTTCATGTAGGTTGTGTTACCTATGTATATCATAAAGGAAAAATAGCTTTCACGGGAGATGCATTATTGTATCGTGGTTGTGGAAGAACCGATTTTCAACAAGGTGAAAAAATGAATTTCAATGTTTTTTCATTTTTATTTAAGTTCTTTGACTCAAATTATATGAACATTAGACTGTACTTAAATGCTTTTAATTCTATATGCTATATTTTTTTTTATTTATCTACAAATTCTTAACCTTATTAATTAACATTTTCAAGTATGTATTACATATTGGAGTATTTTCTCTGAGAATAATACACCTACCAACTAACTCTTAATTTTATTCTTGACTTTCTGCAATTCTATGTTACACATCCTAACCAATTAGCCATGTATTAGCTCTTGTGTATAAATGCTATGAATGTTAGATTAACTTAACAATAAAAAAAAAATTATTAAGGAAGGCACTCTGTCATTAGAACAAAATGGAATAGGTTTTAGAAATTACTTTTCAGACCCCTCAGAAGCACATCCGGTGACCTAGAAGTGTGAATATTTGCACATTTATAGTATCAACCACAGGAAAGAATCTAACAGAGTCGGATTTCTTATTTTCCTTCTAGGGGTGGAGAAAATGGGTGTTTTAAAGTCTTTCCAAACTCTCCAAAAGCTTCCCCTGGTGACTTTGAAGGCACTTTAATCTTTGCACGCTTATAGTATCAACCAAGGGACAGAACCTAATGGAGCCAGATTTTTGATTCCCTAGGGATCAGAAAAAGTGAGATGTTTTTGAAAAATCTTTCCACAAACTTCAGAAGAATGCTAAATTAAAACGTTTTAGCTATTCTAGTTCTCGAGTTATTTTAAAACATATGAGTACAATCCTATGGCAGACCCAAGATGGACTAACTTGATAAGGTTCAAATTCCAAAGAATTAAAATATACCACAAAAACAATGATATATTAAACTTGGACTTTATAACTGCTCTGGTTTTCGAGTTATTCCCCCAATATGAGTACATTCCTATAGTGGTCGAAGCTGGGGCTAGACTGATAAGGTTCAAAATCAAAAGAATTAATATATATACAGTACAGGATCTATTATCCAGAATGCTTGAGACTTCAGGCATTCTGGATAAGGGGTTTTTCCGTAATTCGAAATACTTTTTTCTAAAGCTTACTGGTGTGTTCTAAAATATTGTTATTGAAAATTATAATTCATTGAAATATAAATGTATTATATAAAACTTTTTTACAATCTATATGAAAAATATGCTTAATTAACTAAAATTGCAAATATTAGATATTATTATAGAATCAAATTCAGTGATTAAGAGTTACAGTTTATTTATATTCAGTTGCTACAGTTAACTGAATGGTTAATTTCAAAATTTCCATGAAACATCAAAAGTTAATTTTTAAGAAATTTAAAAATATATAAAACTAAAAACCTTTATAACCGAAAATTGTTAACTTGATAGAAAAACCTTAAAATCTCTGAAAATTTCGCTAGATCCCTTGAAATCTCTGAATTTTCCTAGATTTAGGGAAATTTTTGTAGATCTAAGGGCACTAATTGCAAATCTAAATTTTCTGGTTAAAGTATAATTACATTGAAACTTAAAAAGAATGAAAATAAAAATTCCGAGCTCATTTGTTTGCATCCCAATCACTTCCTGATGAAAACATCATGATGTCACTGTACTATCATGAAGTAATTGAAATGCCAAACAAACATGCCCATTTGAATATATATACAAGGGGCATTCTAAAAGTAAAGAACGTTTTGATCTGATGAGCTGCGCAGTTCTCCCCCCACCCCCCACAGCTGCATCATGAACCTTCCCATTCCTTCGCGCCAGTTTAACTCTAACAGCAAGCCACAATGGTCGTTTACTGTTTACAGTGTGACTTTGGAATGTGTGACAAAATTAAAGATCCTGCCAAGTGTGAGGTTCATAGTGGAATATGCTTTTTGAATGCGAAAAAAGTCTGCTCTATCAAAATTTACAGACAGATAACCAAAGTTTATGGTAATGTGATGACTGAAGCTTCAGTTCGAAAATGGTGCATCATGTTTAATGGCGGGTGAATGAATATTCATGATGAAGAATGCTCAGACCGACCTTCAGTTGTGACTGACGAACTCAAATCAAGGATTGAGAAAAAAGTTCAACAGGATTGATGTTTCACTATAGATGGACTCAGTTCTTTCTTTCCTGAAATTTCAAGAATAGTTCTTTATGAAATTGTTAGTGGTGATTTGGGCTACAAAAAAGTGTGTGCCAGGTGACAACGAACTGAAAGAGGACATTAATGACTGGTTCAACAACTTGGCGGTAACTGAGTATGCAGAAGGCATAAGAAAAGCTGGTGATTCGCTATGACAAATGTTTAAATTTGTATGGTGACTACATAGAAAAATAACTAAGGTATCATATGTGTTGTGAAATAAGTTTTGTATCATTATCTTAAATAAAAATATCTACAGAAACAAGCATTCTTTTCTTTTAGAATGACCCTCGTATATATGAATATGAAGGGTTTTGTTAAAAACAGAAACTCTTAATGCTTTATTTTGTTTCATGAGAGAAATGTAATGTCACATGTCAAAAGTATGTTTATCTGATATGGCACAATTATACCCGCCATGGAATTTACTTCCATGATACTCATATTTTTCCTCCACTCCAAAATTATTTTTAGCTACACTCCTGGTCAGTTCGTATATGCTAAATTCAGTGAACTTTTATTTACAGGGTGAGTACACTTTCCCCTAAAAATAATTCAAACACTTTTCAAGGCCTTTCAAGTACCATGCAATTTTTTTTCAAGGACGTCAATCAGCCCCTCATCATAAAGATGCATACGTTTCTTGGAGGAAAAATAAATAGCAAACAAATGTTATTCCTTATTGTTAAAGCCATTTAGAAAATTTTTGGGAATAGCAGAACTATTAGGGAAATTTCCAGAGAAATCAGAATTTCTTGGGAAGAAAACAATGCAGCAGATCTGCAGAACATTTCATCGCTGCCTTTTTCAAGCACTTTCAAGGACTTAACTAAACATGAGAATTTTCAAGTATTTTTAAGGTCTTGAAAATGATCAGCTAAAATTCAAATACTTTCCCAATTTTCAAGCGCCCGTATGCACCCTGTATTTACAGTTTCCAAAGAGTTGACTAAAAAAAAATGTAGGTTACAGCATGTTATCTTTTATAATAATAATATCAAGAAAATTATTACTAATTGACACTAGTTAAATGTTACTTTATGCAAGTGTTCTGGTGAATTTTTTCTGCAGAGTTAAAAAATAAAAAATCATTAGACAGAATTTTAAACCAAAAACTGCTATTTCACACAACTTTTTCGAATAATCACTTGTTGGCACAGAATTTGGCATTATTTTACCTTATTCCAGTTTGGGGAGTGTTCCAGCTATTGGGGCGCTGTATAAAAGTTTGCATACTGTATCATTAAAGGCAATGGCATGTTAAATTTGGACTTTTTAGCTGCTCTAGTTCTTGAGTTATTTTTAAAAAAATAGCTAATCCAATAAATTTCAAAATCAAAAGAATTGAAATGTACCACAAAAGACAACATGTCAAATTTCATGTTACTGTGATCATTGGAACTTGATTAGTTAGGACCATAAAAATTAGAATCAGGCTGACAAACACCATATAAAGTTAAATAAAAGGTTGTAAAGAAACTGAAAAAAGTAGATAAGAAATTTTTACACATTAATATCTTTTGACTGGAGGAATTGAATTTCAAACATATTTAAGAAATTGTATTATAAGGAACAACATGGAAACATTGATATAATAAATTAATGGAAAATATAGTGATAAAAATTTCTATAATATATTTTGTTCTTAAATACTAAATGGAATGGATTGGGAATATAGTTTCAAATTCACATAAAATCATTAAATGATGAAAACATGCATCAACTCTTAACGAAATGATATAGTATGGTTATTAAGAATGTTAAAAAATTAAAAAATAGAGAATAGTAGAACAGTAATTAAGTTTTCAATCTAACAATCTGATAAATATGAAAAACCAGTAATACCAAAATTCTGACATTTTTACATCAATACTAGTATTAAAATACCTACAAAATTTGACCAGAATCTCAGTATTGGCTGCTCTAATTGTACTTAACAAGTCAAAAACATTCTGTTGAAAGATTTTTATGTTTATTATAGGTGACTCTTCAAGACTTTATGATTCTGTTCATCAACAGATTTTCAGTTTGCCTGAGGACTACTTACTTTACCCTGCACACGACTATAAAGGTATTTGTATTTAGTTGTGAAGCTTTCTTTGCTTGTTTCTCTTTTGACATCCATAATACAGAGTGTAATAAAAAGAAAAAATGACCCACAGTATTTATTCTCAGGCAGGCCAGAAAAATCTATTTCTTTTTTTTTATTTACATTTTCTAAAAGTACACTTTAAAAATATTCTGCTCAAACAGCTACAAAAACTGCCTTTTTCAGCAAAATTTTTGTCATGTTGTGCCAATTCTACAATCAAAAGCAATTGCAAGAATTCTAAAGGGGAAAAAATCTTCTAAATAATATGAAAATTAAAAATCAGAAGAATTTCATAAGATTTTGACAATTTTTGGCAAACAAAATTATCGCCAATGGTTTCAAGCACTTTAAGGATGGGGTGTTCAGGTAGATGTTTATAAAAACCTTGTGTTTGGCAGATTTTTTTTTCTCTTCGCAATTTCTAGTCTTCTATAGCTGACCATGAAAATAATCTCTGACAGGTCCATGTTTAAAAAAGAAAACATACATGTAACATTAAATTATATATGGAACTGGTCAGTGAATTAGAAGTAGTTTGCATTAAAATTAATTTGTGCTAAACATGTTTGTGTTAATGAGGATCGACTGTACCAAAGTTGAGACTGGTTTTTTTAGTCTTGAAAAGAATGAAAACTGATTTTTGGAATAGAATGACTTATGTTACAATAAATTATCTTCTGAGAATAACTTTAGAAAGCTCTGAGCTTTCAAACCTCCAACCAAACAGGGTAGCTGGTATATTCTTCAAAAAGAAACTGTGCTGTATGAATATGAATTCTTTCTGTAAAAAAATACCTTATAGTGACAGCGAGAAGGTGTAGAAATAAGTAAATGGTTTGTTTTGTATGAATTTTTATGTATAACTAAATGAAAGATTGTAAAAGTCATTTGAATATATTTCTTTACCTGATAATTTGCTTTTCGTAAAACTGCTCCACAAAGTCATTTAATTGTTCCTCAATTAAAGTCTGAGGAGCAAAGTTGCTCCTCTACTTTCTTCCTACACTGAAGAAAACTAATGTGTTTTTTTTTCTTTTTCATTTTACTTGCGCAGCATTTTATATGTGACCTGGTTATGTAAAGAAAGAAATATTTGTTGCAAAACTGAAATTAGTTAATTGACATAATAAAGAAAATTGTGTGTTTTTTAAGAGTCCTCTCAGTTGATTTGTTATAACTTATTTAAGAGAACAAGTCTGTATATTTAAGAACAAGGTGTCTACAGGTCTGAAAAAGGCACGAAATCGAAAATGGGTCACGAAATTGGAATCAAAGTCACAAATTTTGAGATCAGAATTTCCTTGTTATTACATCTGGAAAATTTGTTTCTCTGCAATTGCAAAATCGGCACTCACGAGCTGTAATTTCTATCCCATGATCCAATATTTTGGGGGTGCGATCTAGAGTTAATGATTTTATTTTGGGGGAGCAGCCATGGATACCAGCTGCACTCAAAAACAGGATGTAGGGCGTTTCTTTGGAGATCGCATTTTTACCGAAATATGCAACTTTGTCCAAGTCGGATGGGATCATAGGTCTGGCAGGCCTTTTGAATTAACGGCCGAAAGGGTATCGGTTCGCAGGGGCTTGAAAAAGGACTGTTTAGCCTGAGGGGTCTAAAAAGCCAATGATGCTGCTTTTGGGTCAAGGGGTTACAGAAACCAATGAGAGGGTTTTTAGCATTTCAGAGGCGTGTTTTAAAATCTTGGAGAGAGAGACAAGTTTTAAAAATTAAAAAGAGAGATGGGAGAATTGACTCGGTGGCAAACGAGTAAAGAGGCTTTTGATGATCAGCTCCCAATCAAAGGGTACGAGTCAGATGACAGCAAGTGATGTTGGTGAGTTACCCATTTGGGGCCTTTCCTAAGATGTATTCTTTTTATCTCTCTCTCTCCAATTTAATACTGATAAGTTAACGTTAGTCAGGCAGTTTTGTATTCTAGGTTACCATCTGTTCCAATTTAGTCTGTGAGACTCTATGCAATATTATTTTTTGAATTGGTATACCATCCAATTTATTTTAATATGAAAAGGTATTGCTTTAAGTGAATTTGTGTAAATATTATTGTGTAAATAAATTAATGTTATTGTTAATGTATATATGACCTTATTCTTTTTTGCGCTCTTACCGGGCGGGCATACGTTCTAAAAGAGGTAGATACCTCAGGACAGGCATGAAGAGCTATTTTTCAGTGAAATTATGAAAAACTACATTTGTACGGGATCCTTGGTGTATTTCATTTAAATGTGAAAATATTTTCTACTTATGCAGTTTGTTTGCATTGACTAAAATTTTTATAATTATTACATGGTGTGTATAAAAAAAAGCTATTCTTCAAGCATATTAATGATATGAAAGGCTATTTTGCAGCAGTATTGTGAAAAACTATGTACACAAACCTCAGTATATTATTAGTAAAATCATGAAAATGTCCTAAAATTGTACTTTAAATATCCTTTAGACACTCTGAAGAATCTGTTTATTATTTATGATAAAGTTATAGTAGCACCCCAAAAACATTGCAAAGAAAGAGTGTACACATTTGGTGTACACATTTCCACAAGTGTACATATTTGGCCTATCCTATAGTAAAGTGACCATACCTGATCAAAATAAATTGAGTGCAGCAACCCTAGAGGAGAATTTAAAAAACTAAGATAAGGAATTTGGCAGCAAAGGCAATAAACGAAAAAAGCCAATTACAAAGTTGTTGAGCTTTGTCTAATTAATAGGAATCAACGTCAGGAACACACACATATGGAAGGCAATTAATTCTGGTCAAACTTCACAGATCAGATGAGCAGTGTGCCATCTGGAGTCATGACTAGTGCGTTAATTCATGTATCGCATTTTGCACATGCTTTCCTTTATTTCACAAATGGGTACTATGTCACTGGAATTATTTACATACTCTCTTGAATCATTCAGAAATGTGTAACAGTATTGTGACATGACTGTGCATCTAGCAACAGATTAAGTAAGTATGACTGGTATTTATTGCCTTATATATGCATTTCGTCCGTTTCTGGTTTCAATTCTTACTAATTAGATAATTGTTTACAACTTTGTAATTGGCTTTTTGTCTATCTCACATTGATGCTGAGTTTGTTATTCTAACTTTTTAAATTCTCCATGAGGAGCACTGCAATTACTTTAATTTGATCGGGCAGGATTACTCTGCTATAGAGAGATCTAACATGTACACTCATGGACATTTCCTTACAAAGTTCCTAGGGTGCTTAAGGACATTTCATTAGGAATCTTGTATATTGAAGTATATATATTAAAATATATGATATTTAAACTATTATATCTGTTTAAATATATTTGAAGTAATTTTTAGTCATTAGATTGCTGATAAACCATATATGCATAAGATTTTAATAAATTCCATTAATTGAATATTTTTAGGATATACTGTCACCAGTGTTGGTGAAGAGAAAAAGTATAATGCTCGATTAACGAAAAGCAAAGAAGAATTTATTGACATTATGAAGAATCTAAACCTTGCATATCCTAAGATGATTGGTAAGATTGCTTACATTTTATTACCTTTCCCACAGCCACACCATATAATGCATGCAGAAACAGAAAAAATTATATAATGGCATCAAAATTAATTTAATTTTCAAATGTAATTTTTATTGGATTTACTTATTTTGCACATCCAGAACAAGAATCAACAATTTTTAGCATGACATCTGTGTGGGTATATGCAGTTGTATGTACTCTAGCTCAAGAACTATTTGAATCATTTTTATGAAATTTGTTGTTCATTTGCTGGTCTGTGTGTTTATCTTATGTTGATTAAATTTTGATGCAAATTATAACAGGTTCATTTGATGGCTCATTTGTCATAAAATGACTCTCAAAAATTGGATAAAAGTGAAAAAGAAAAACAATAAATATGCTTAACTACTAATTAAAGGTTTGTTTTATATGTAAGTTTTGATGATAAAATAGAAAGCATTCCCATTATGTTGGAATAAATTATTATCAGGATATATATATTTAGCAATTTTATATTTTAAGATGTATGTAGTCACAAAATGTTAAAATAAAGTTAAACATAAAGTTTTTTTCAAGTAATACAATTAATATACAGTTTAATGAATATAATTAACAAAAGAGAAGAAAGGAAATTAAAACTGTAGGGAATGTCATGTGCTGCCCATTTCAATTTCTCTCTTTTTATATACATGAATATCTTTAAATTATAAAAGTTATAAGTTTGAATATTTGATTATTGTTAATTTTGTGTCCCTTCAGCTTATAAATAAATAACATAGATATTTTTTGCTGTATTTGTTTAAAATACAATCTGTTCTGCATATTTTTTAATAATATTAAGTGTAGTTTTGGCTTCATAAAAATGAAAATTTGTCATTTCTGTCACACTCCCCCCAGTGGTGAGTTGAGTTTTCATCTCCTAATTACATCAGTAAAAAGTATAAATAATGAAAATAAATGGATGAAGCTTAAAAAATTATAATTTTAACTCATAAAGTACCTTCATTTTTAAAAATTTTAATGATATTATTTTATGAAATGTTGGATACATGTTTGTTTCTGAGAATCGGCGACATTACAATGCTGTCCAAAAAATCATCCTTTTCTTCCACCAGATGGCAACAGCTGTGAATTTACATCAGTTGAACAAACATTGCTATGTTTTGTAGGAAAAGTAAAAATTTAATGTGGGCAATACAAGATTTTCCTATTGACCAAAATTCATTTTCTCTTTCTTACATAAAATAAATTGAATTTAATTGCAGAAACAACTTGTGCTTATTCGAAATTACATTAAATATGTAGTTTTAATTGAATATTCAAATTTTATTTGGCAACTTGGCATATTTTAAAATGGCAGCATGGCAGAAATAAAAAATAAAAGAATATCTTGAGAACAAACATTTAATCTTAGAATCATACTAAAATCAGGAGCCATAGTAAACCACAAGTGATTTAACTGCTGAATTTTATGAAATTTTGTCGAATAGTTTTTGAACTAAAGTGGATACATACATTATATAGACAAACACACACAGATCTCATACTACAAATGGTGTATACATGTTCTGGATGGTCCAAAACATGTAGATCTGTCAACAACTGAGAAGTAAGTCTTGAGTTCTAATTTTCTACTCTGTTCCAATATTTTCCCTAAACATTAGCATGTATTGTAGGGAAAGTAAAAAGTTGTATGTATTGTATTTTGCTAAATTCGTTATTCTATCAAAAATAGTTTCAATTTATCCAGAAAAGTTTAAAATTTATCTGCAAAATTTAGAGAATTATTTTTATGGATGGTTAACTGAACAACTATGTTTAGAAGTAATCTAATGTTATTATAATGTACTATGCATATTTAGAAACAAAGGAATTTGTTTACAGACAGATTACAGTTGCATTTTCTAAAATATACTTTCTCTCTTTAGATAAAGCTGTTCCAGCAAATTTGCAGTGTGGTTATCTTGATGCAGAGATTAAATAATGGAAGAATATAAAAGAGGAAGATGTATTCAAATATAATTAAAAAATGTGACTTTGTGCATAATTAATAACAAACTGGTTCACGACTTGCAGCAGATATAAAAGTATGCATATGTTTCAGAGATCAATGGATTTCCTTCTTCAGAGAAACAAGCCTGAACCAGAATGCCCAAATGAGCACAGACTAAGCCGGTCAAACAGAAAATATCTAAAGGAACCCAATATAGTGGCACCAGTGTACAGAATCCAATATATTACCCAGTGTAAATAAAAGGAAGCAAAACATGAAAAATAGAAAAGTAAGGCGAAAAAACCAAGAGGATCAAATCAGAAATAATAATAATAAATATAAAAGGCAAACAACAAAAAGAATTTTTTATTTATTTATCGTATTTACTTCTCATGCTCTTGTTATCTATTTTGTCTTGTTTTGCTTATCTTTCATCATACTAAATGGCACTACTGTATTGCATTATGTCCCTTAGCCATTTTCTTTTTGACCAGCTTAGTCTGCACTCATTTGGGCATTCTTGTCCAGGCTTATACTGGAGAAGGAAATCAAATGATTTCCGAAACATGCATATGCTTTGATATCTTTGCTGTATTTTATGTTGTGATCCAGTTTATTATTGTATACTCATATGTTTTGCATAAAAACTCTAACTGAATAGTGCTGAATCAGCTGAACTGTTTTGTGTTATACACAACTTATACTGCCGGACACCATATTTATCGTTAGGGTTTCTGATAATGATTAATATTAAAAATTGTTAATTTAAAAAAAAAATGTTATCAATGGATAATTCAGTATTAAAATGTATTGGCTGGGTCTAAATTACCTTATGTTATCTTATACAAAATTTGTTTTGTTTCTGATTGTATTTGCAAAAAACTGGTATAAAACATCCAAGTTCTGTTAACATTTTTTCCATTGAAGTAATAAAACTAAATTGCTATATTACTATATGCAGCTCTATAGCAGGAGTTTGGGGCAGTTTTTTCTCATGGTCTCTTTCATGTTGTTACCCTATTGGAAAAACAAGAAAAATCTAGAATTGTCAGAGAATTTATAAATAGTCCTTAAAAGTTTTATTTAAGTCCTTTACCCTCCAGTCACTTGTTACAGTTTTCCCATGTTAACCTGCTGAAAAAAGTCCTAAATCTCTGGTTTTTTTTTATTTATTATTTTTTTTATTTTATTATTTTTTTTTTTTAGCTTGCTGATATTTGCTAAACATAGATTCTGAAGAAATTTGATGTGGGCACATAACTACAGACTAAAATTTATTTTATTTTTCTTTCATTAATGCATTAAATTGAGTTTAATTGCATGAAACAACACAAATACTTATTTGTATACATGGAATTTGTAGCTTTTATTCAATTTTCGTTTTTCCTTTAGCAGCTGGACATATTTTCAAATGGCAGCATTCAAAAATGTGAAAACACTGAAATATCTCAACACTTTACCATGCAAGGTTCCCACAGTCCTTAAAAAGTGCTTGAATTTCATTTTAATTTTCAAGTGTACTTAAAAGAGCTTAAATTTTACAATAGATCCTTAAAGTCCTTAATTTTTATTTTTGCATTTCAAACTTTTAGTTTTGTTGCACAGCTTTACCCCAGGCTCTAAGTACAAGTAGGATTATGCAATAACTGCCAATCATTCTTTGGCATTGTTTGAAATTCCAAGCAAACATATAGTTAAGGATTCCCTCCCCCCTACATTCCAGTCTAAAGTTTTTTGGTTATATGGTTCTTGAAATTAAAATTTAGAATCTTGAAAATAATTTATTTTTATTTGTGGAAAACTGTGAGAACCATGTCCTAGAGTTATGAGGTTGGCCTTATTCAGTTTGTCATCAAAAATTACATATAAAACAAGTAATTAAACAATACATTTTAGCATATTTAGTATTTTAATTCAGAGTTTGACAATTTTTGCAAGCCATTTCGCAAAAGAAGGCAGGTTGTGCACCAGAGTGACCCTCAAGTGGCTTACCTACCAAAATTTCATGAAAATTAGTTGAATAGTTTTTGAGCTAGAGTGGATATATACATTGCATAGACACACACATATGTCGCCTTTGAAAAGATGGATTCATGTTCTAGGGTGCCCAAAATGTGTAGATCCATTAAAAACTTGAATTCTGATTTTTGACCCTATTTTAATACTTTCCCCATACAGTACCATGTATCATAATGAAAATGTCAAATTTTATGGTGAGGATTGTGACTGAGTTCTGCTCTAACAATTTCTGTATTTTATTAATAACTAGAATGAATTTCCTGGCATTGCATGGGTTCCAAATAAGCACACACTATATAATACAGATACAGGTAATACCACTAAACATCCTGCTCAAATCACCTGTTTTAAACAAAAATTATTCGCTTGCCCTGTTTCTTCAATGTGCACAATGTGCAACCATGCCAATTGTACAATGCGAGCATAATATCCTTTGATATGCCCTAAATAAGCATGTTGAAAATACTTGAAATTGCAAAACAGAAAATGTTCCTTTTAGTTAGAAAATTTAGATTTTTTTTTTTTTTTTTTAATTTAATTTTTTTTTTTAGAATGTATAGTTTTAAAGTTACATTTTTGTTTTTTATTTAGAAAGTTTAGTTTAAAAGTTAAATTTTTCTTATTTTATAATCCATTTCGTGTCCTGCCATTTTCTGCGATTGAAGTTTGCAGCTCAGAGCTGATCAAAAAAGGAAAAAGTTCCTTTCTTCTGCTGCAATAAATTGATTTTGAAGCCGAAAGTAAAAATAAAATTTTATATGCTAATTACAAAAATTTACATCTGATTTAAGTCAAATTTTTAGAACACACTTATATTGAAATAATTCTATATTTTATTATTTGAAAACTTATCTTTAAAACCCATGAAATTAGAAAAACGCAAAATTTACAGCACTCAGTCAGATAAATTTTTCATGGAATACCTGTGCAAAAATGCCTGCATTCGATCATAATAATTTGCTCGATAAATTGTATTGGAAAATGGTAAAAATTTGGCTGAATTTTAACTTTAAGTTCAAAACTGCTTTTAAATTAAATAGCATTGCAAAAAGGAGTCATCTGAACAACAGTAGTCAACAAAGTTTCAGGTGACTGGTCAGTAGTTTCTGTTTATCTCTTGCTATGAAAAAAATATTTAATTTTAAAGTTTTTATTATGTGTGTGAAACTAAAAATATTTGAAAGCTCAATGAAGATAAAAATGGCATTCATTATAGCTTAATAAAATTTCAAGTTTATCCACATTTTAAGAGAAACTTTAATTTAATTTTTAACAATTACAGTGCCATGTGAGAAATGAATGTATAGGTTTGAATGTTATAGGTTGTTCTTGTTGAAAAATACAAATTTTTGGATTTTATACTTATGAATTGTATAGTGTTAATTTGTAATAAAATGTTATTTTGTTTAATGTTGTCCATTCTTATAAAGTTGCTTTCAACTAAATATTTTAATCAATTAAAAAGTTAACACCCAAATGGCAATCATACTTTATACTAGCTGCATTTTGTAGCCAGTTCAGGATACATGGTTGACCAAACGTCCTGTTTACCAATGATTTTTTTTTTTTTTAATTTGCTGAAATCGAGCTATTTATAAATATTTTATATGAAATACATATAAAATTGTTTCAATTTGAACATCTTAAATAATCATATGAAATTGTTTTAAATACTGTCAATAAATATTAGATGATACTCTGATAATAATTCAGTTATCACATAGCTTTATGGAAAAACAGTACATCCGAAATATTTTCATGTTTTTAATTTTACATAACATTGGATCCTTCATGATGCTTGGTTAAAAAGTTACACTCTGTTTTACGGCCGGCCCTCCAAATAGATGCTCAAGTCCTTGTTGACGAGTCGGACGGTCTGGGTCTTCAACTCTGTTTTATGGATGGGCGTGGTAGCCCTGTGGTTAGCGTACGGGAGTTGCACTTGGTAGGCCTGGGTTCGATTCCCGCCGCTGCCAAAACTGCCAGTGTTCATGCGGAGTACGATCACATTAAACATGTGGGTCCATAAGTCCTTCCGAGAGGTTAGTGGTAGGGGAAGGAGGGTACGGTCCCTGTGGATGCCTCCCCCACTGGGTTCCGGTTTAAATTGGGTGGCACTTCCCGCCCGTCCAAACAGATACCTTACACCTTTCTGGTAGGTCGGACGGTCTGGGTCTCAACAACAACTCTCTTTTATAGAAGTACTATGAGCAGAGTCTTGTTTGGCTGACAGTTGGGCCACATTAGCTTTGTTTCATTCATTGTGCTTTGCTTATTTTTAGCTTGTTGCAGGCCAATTGCCCTGCTTGATTAAATGGATTAGACTCAATTTATGTGGAAGTGGCAAAACTATTATGACTTGTTTTAACAATACATGTTACATCCACAAGTAGTTGAAAGGAACATGAGTACTTAAAAAATAATAAAATTTTTCTCCAAAGTACAATGAAGAACCACAGGCTTCTCAGCACTTTAGCTATAAAAAGAAAATTATTATCAGATCCTAAGTTTATCGAACGATGTATAGATGCATTTGTCAAGGACAAAAATAGGCATATAGAGCTGAAATGCAAATTTGTTTAAGAACAATAATTAATTTTTAACGAAGCTTATTATGTTTCAAATTTATTTTTCACCAATTCTGAGTGTGCTCTTTTGAATTGTTTATATTCACAAAATTGATATATTTTTTCTGTCACTTGCTAATAGTATTCTAACATATTTCTGCATATTTAATATAATGGTTTTAAAAGTTCATCTAATTTGGAAATATGAAATCCTTTAAAATGTTATAACTTGTATTATTCACCTTACATACATAAAACCTCTTGTATTTCATGCATGTCTTGCATTTTTATGTTAAATTATTTTATTTTACAAACCGGGGATATAAAACTTATTGAGAGAGTAAATATAAATCTTCCTTGTAATACCAAAACTTGTTCCAATTTAAAATGCCAATCCCTCAGCCTTTCCAGTCAAAAATCTTACGCTACGCTACTGTTTCAAACAGTATATATTTTATTAATGTAGTAATAAAAATTAACTATTTATAAATATATCTGTATTTGTGAATAAAAACCTCTTCAAAAAAGCACTCTTTAGAATAAGAGAAACAGAAGAGTAGTTACTCCATAAAATCAAGAAAATGTCTGTAGATACATGCTTTTATTATTATATATTTTTAAATAAGTATTGTCGTTTTCAGAAAAATATAAGTAAATAATATATACCCATTATTTTTTTTTCTAAATACTTTTTACTCTTCAAATTTTAAGAAAGGAGTAAAAATACCTTTAAAAAATTCTTTGTGGCAATTTCTGGTTGTAACATGTGATCAGAAACAATAAATTTTCAAAGCAACATTCTAAAAATTTGATCTTGTGGTTAAAGCCCCACAAACTGATACCGAATATATCTTATAAATATAGATGAACCTGCTCTATCATTTATTACCATAGAAGTACTGCATAGTACCAGTACAACTTCTGAAATCAGCAAAGAACACAGGGAATTTTCATGGTGTGGATATTTTACTCATGAAAATGACTCATGCATTTCTACAAAGAATAATTTTATGTCTGCTTCATTTGTATAAAAATTGTCTTAACTGAGTCATCTTTTTTCTTTTGTAGAATTAAAGATGTTATTTAAAAGATAAATCTTATTTTATGTAGAATCAAAGATGTTATTGACCATTTGCATATTTATTTACATTGCTATATTAAATAGATAACAGGGTGGTGATAGAATCAGCCATATCATCATCAGATACGATAAAAAAAATATAGTTGTACCATCTTCGAGAAAGACATCAGTCCATTTATACCTGTATATTAGTGCATTGTAGTACATAATAATTTATAGTCTTTGTATTCTTTGAAAAAGAAAATATGCAGTTGTACTAACAAATTAAATTTCAAACAGCGAGAAAAGCATACCCTAACATGGGATGGCGGATAGGAAGTACATTTGTCAGCAGTCAGTCACGTGCATATGGTCAATTTCATAGACAAGAAATCTTTTTATGTAGAAATAAAGATGTTGCATCAAAAAAGAGAAATCATATGGATAATAGAAATAAATTTATTTCATCATAAATAGGATGCAGGTACAAACAGGATATGTACAAAACAAATACATCTCATTACATAACATATTTTGAGCACTTTGTACAACACGCTCACATTTGTTCCTTGGGAATGCAATTACAACATGAGACACAAAAGCAACACTGCTTAAGACTAGTATAGGAATGCTAAAATGGAATGCATAGATAAGTCGAGAAAAGTGCACTGCACTTTAGTAGAGAAAGCACTATTTGCTACATTCACACTTCTCACAGCTATCACACGTGGCATGAGACTTACAATTTTACCGTTCTTGCACATTTTATACAGTATCCTTTTACAAAACAATGGCTTTCAAGGCTATTGTTCGAATGAAAGACAACTAAACAAAATTAGTAAAAAATATAATCTGAAAGATTTGACAGATTTAAGTGCAGCAGCACACATTTTGTGCAGCGTGAAATAATAGCTTTTAATTAAATATTTTTAGTGGTATATATATATATATATAAAATGATTAAATTTATTTTAAGTTGTTACATTCTAATTCAAATTGATGAGTTCGGGTTGAAAAACATTTGTTGCAAGTTAAGCCCTTTTATTTTTTAAAAATTACACAGTACGTTTCGTGTATATGAATTAATAATTCATCTCAAAAGAAGCGACATAAACACATATTTAACATTTTTCTCATTCTAATTTTTTATGCTTTATGCAACATTATATAAAACACAGAGTAAAGTTTTTGATCCAAATATTTTTGCTGTTGAATTTCAGTAATACTTATACATCACATTTTTTTACAGGTATGTATTTCATAATATTTCTTAATATTTTAAATAAAATGTTATCTTTGCATCATTATTGTCCAAGGACTGCTGGTTGGACAGTTCTGCATTAAAACTTAGATTTCATGGCCAAGTTATCTAAGGGGGTGGGCCATTTTGTAAAAGAATAATTTTATGACATAAAAGAAATAAGTCTAACCCTTTTTTTTTTAACAATAATAAGTAAAATATTAATTTCTATTGAACAGAAAAAAAATTGCAAAAATACTGGATAACTATTTTTTATTACATTTAATTAAATTTTCTGTGCTATTTATATTCATAAAGAAAAAAAAAATAAAGAGAAAATCATATTTTATGAAACAAAAGAAAGGGTTACACTTTTCTATTTTTTCTTTAGTAAATTAAAATATTAACCTTTTTGAAAAGTTAAACAAAATGTAAAAATATTGGATATTTAATTTTTACTATAGCATTTATGCAAATTCCTTTTGGGGCATCAAATTAATCATTCCAGAAAATTCTATCTACCTAAAATTGTTGTAGATTTTTTGCTAAGTCTTTGATACATCAAATTTTTCATTTCAATTCACACATTGTACTCGAATTTTAAACATCTGAAAAAGCTTTAAGCAATTAAAAATATGATTTTCCTGTGTTACGCTGCACAATCCATTCGAACAACAGTCTTAAGTTATTGTAAAAATGCATTTTTGATCTTCAAGAGTGATGCTAAAAAGCTTTGATTTTTGATTGAGTAGACAATATTGAATTTGATCAATGGTTCTCAAACATTTTTACTTTCACTGCTTTTTGCTATGAATTATGACATACTAAATGCCTAATACTGCTTTACATTATGATTATTGCACTGTAATATTTGCTTTTAACTATAGTAATCACTTTCCCTTTTATAAAACGTTTCGTTTTTAGACATGTAAAGTAAAGGCAGTCCTCCAGATAAGTATCCCTCATGACTAAGACTGCATCACAAACATTTTAGATGCTGATCCTCCAGTCTGGTCCATCAGTAGAAGAACAGGGGCCAATGGTTATGGTGAAGAGAATTGCATAAAGAAAATCCAAGTTCGATTCTCGCCACTACGAAAACTATCTATATTTTTATGCGGAGTATGGGAATGTTAAATCTGAAGGTATGAAAGTTGTGCTGAGACATGATAAGTAGGGAAAGCTCCCTGCGGTTGTCACCTCCATTGGTTTTGATCCAAATTGGATGGCAAATTAAATTAAATTGGACTGCTACTGTGAAGTGTTTCCGGATTATTTAACCAACAGCAGACATCCCCTTACTGGGATAAGTGAATATATATATATATATATATAATAAAAATATAAAATTGTAAATCCAATGGTAGAATGTAAGTAGTAACTCATAATACACTATCTTAAAATTTGCCTACAAAATACAATGAACGTAAAAAACATAAAATAATGAACATAAAACGTAATGCAGGTCATAAAGACAAAGATAATCAACAAATTTCAAAGGTGAGGAATGAAAATAGGAAAACAAAAAAATCAAGCAAAAAAGCTTGCACGTCGATGAGCTTTAGGCTTAAGAATAGTTCATTTCGAAAAAATTCTTTTTCAAGTCCATATATCCCTTCGAAATGAACACAAAAATGCTTGTCTCTGAAACACAAGATAGATTTTATATATATATATCTGATCCAGCTCACAGTCCAAAGATATTTTCAAAAGTAGAATCCAAACCCAGTCTAAAAAAACTCTTCGATTCCCTAGATCAGTAATTCCCAACCAGGGTTCCATGGAACACTGAGGCTTCAATAACCAGTGTCCAGGGCTCAGTAAGAATTTGCAAAAGCTTGCAAAAAAATGCAATTTGCCACCATTAAGTAAAAATGATTATGGATTTAACATGATCTAATAAAAGAATGAAGCATTTTGAAAGATTTAATTGATTAGATATTTGCATAATAATTAAAATTTAAGTAGCGATAGTTTTACTTAGGAAGAAAAATTTTTGTTAAAGTGGGGAATTTTAGTAGCAGCATGAAATGCTGTTGGCAGTAATGAACATTAACAACATTCTGTCCAACTGCTCAATAGGGTTGCTAGATAAAAATTTTGAAAACATTCCGAACAATAGAAAAATTCCATACCAGTTAAAATATATTTTTCTTAATCACATCACATGAAAATGTGAATGTATCGTAAAGCAATAAAATGTAACTGGTTTCTTGTTAATTTTATAAAAAACTATTGTATTAACATAAATTATTACAAGAAAATACATGCATAATGCTTGTATGTAACTAGTACACTAGATGTAAATCAAAAATAGAAATAGGCAATAAATACTCTTGTAATATTTTAGTAAAAAGTATGAATTACTTATTTATGAATCCTACTGCATTTACACATCTATTTTGCATTTCATATTTTAAAATCATATTCTTTTGATGTCTTTATGACAACCAGAGCTGGCATTAGGGCAAGGCAACTAATTGTCTTATGATCCTCGCAATCTCAGAGGGCTTGGTTAAGTAACACTTGGTTAAATAAAACGTGACTTTTTACATCGGGAATTTGGAAACAAAATGATGGCAATTTTTAGCCCTTTAAACTTTACAAAATGGAAAAGGAAAAACATAAATGTCCTTTATTAAGAATGAAAGAAAAAGTGTTTAAAAATATAATGGTACTTCTTTTTGGATCTACCTATTTTTTAAGTTAGTACTTAGAAAACATTTTTTTTTTGCCTTGAGGGGAGAGGGGAGGGAGTCACTTCTTAGGAAATTTTAATATACATTTCATGAATTCCATAGTATATCATTTGAGAACCACTAAAATAATATATTACATGAAATAGAAGACATTTTTAAGTATGTATATTCTGAGTACACACATTCAAAACAATGCCTGCACTAATACAGCTATAAATTTAAATTGACATATAAATTACAGATAATGCAGTTAAATTATTTATATATAAAATGATTATATTTTTAATCAGTATATTTGTTCTAATAAAAATAATATTATTTAATATAACTAAAGGCAGAATATTTAAATATTTGAAGGTTAAAAAGAAATTCAACTTTTACTTTGTCAAATGAAATTTAAATTCAGAAACTTGTCAAGGAGAATGTACCCTAAACAAACTTGTAAACTTAAAAATTTAAAAACCTGGTTCTTTATCAATCAATTTTCTAGATCAGCAATTCACAAACTTGGGAAGTATATATCCACAGAACACCTCAACTTCCTTTACTTATTTGCATTTCAAAAATTGCAATATTGATACTAAAATGCATTAATTTTCAAAACCAAACATAAATACTTATTGGTCTGAATAATTATTAATATTCCGGTAAATTCTTAACTGCCTGAATATTAATATTTTGCCACCTCATGACCAAGTGGTTAGCATGTTGGCAATCTAAGCTACAGATACTGGGTTTGAATCTTGGGTATGCACTGATAGTCATAGTTCAGAACCCACTTTAAACTGTTGATCCAGAATGGTGTAATGTGAGCCACCTTCTTTGGTGCACTGGGGCAACATGTTTCACAGCTAAATGGACTTCTTAGTCGCTAATATGAGTAAATAATAAATATCAAGTGTCTGGTCATTAAAAAAAATTATAAGATGAATTAATAATTTGAACAATGGAATAAATTTATATGGAAAATGTAAATGAAAGGACATTTTTTAAACTAAATGAAAAATTCCATTTATTAAATAAAAGGCATTTTAAACTTTTTATATGCAAAAATAAATAGGATAATTTATAAAAAATTTGTTTTAAAAGTAGAAATGTAATAATTATAATCACAAATCCGTCTCATATTAGAAATAATACTAAAAAATTTAATACTCATGTCAGGTGCAGTATAAAACTTGATCATTTAATTAACTTTTGTAAATTCTGTGTTGTAGAGATAACAGATAGTAAGACAAAAGAATACTAAGAACAGTATGCTTAACCACATTCAAGTGTTTTTCTATTTGGCTGTCACAAAAGTTATTGAATAAAAAAGGTGAAAGAAAGAAAAATCTCACAAAATGCCGAAACTTTCAAAATTTAAAAATTTGAACGATTTTCACATATTTAATGCAGTTCAGGAAATTTGTTGGAAAGCAGATGAACTAATTTATGTGAAAATGCAAATTTTATTCGAAGCATTTTAATTTTAGTGAAAAACTAAATTTAAGAAAAATCAAATATTTTATTTGCAATTTTTAGTTTTTGTTTTCATTACAAACGCCTATTCACACCATAGATATTCCACAGGACACAATTTCTGAAATGCTGTTCTAGATGTATTATTTATACTTTTCCTAGTTTAATAAAAAAAATTTAACGGTTTCAAAAAAACCTTCATTGTAATCTTCACGATAAGTACAAAAATTACACAATATATATTACATATATTTCTGTTACAAAACACATAACTAAAGCCCGGAAGTTCAATCTATAAAAAATACCAAAATAGGCAGGCAAATAAGCAAAATAAAACATCAAAATAAGCAGCAAAAATAGGTATTTATTAAATGCATAGTGCTTAAAAACATTCAAATTATATAGAGATATTTAGCTAATTTAAAAAAAAATACTTATTAGATCATTTTCCTAGTTACATATAATTAATAGATGTTTTTTTAAATTATTGAAAAGTTAAATTTTGCTTTCTGTCAGGTAGAATGTGTTTTAGAGTTGAAAATGATATTTCGACTTCTACAGAGGTACTGGCAGCACATTTAGAATTTATGACATTTATAGAATCCATTTTAGTAAAAGCTGAATTATGAGTATTTTAGCGATGTTTTCCCCCTTCAAGTCATTATCTACTAAAAATACTCGCTTACATTAATCACTCATGATGTGACCCTTTCATCTGTGAATAGATGCAATTTTAGTAACTACATTTAATAGCGAAACAGCATTCACTAACTTTTCCTTCCTTTTTTTCGAGAGAAGTAATAATATCAAACAACTTTTAAAAGTGTGCTTAAATAAAAGATGGATCATTATAAATATAATTTGTAGATAGTATTTGTTTAGCAATTTGTATTGAACTGGATTCATCTAAACTGTTAACAATGCTCATTCGAAAAAAATTAAATTTTCCCTGCAAATGCTTGAGTCATATAATTTAACTGCACTGTTTTCTTTAAAAGGGAATATAAAAAAACCTAAATTAAGGCCCATATAAGCAAAAAAAAAAGCATTTTCTTCAAATATGAGATTTAAAAAAAAAAAACTTTTTAAGCCAATTTGTCTCAACTTCCAGGCTTTACACATAACTATAACTAAAATATTCATTTGTCTTTAGAAAGTTACAATGACTCTAAAATTATACACTGGAACAAATATTTTTCAAAAATATTTTTCTAGTGAAAATATATAGCAAATTCATTAATATCAAATGCCAGTTAATTACTTTGAGTTTGTTACATCATTAGAATTTCAAGATATTTACATTAACAATTTTGTTTTTGATACTAATAAAAAAATTATTAAAAGCAACTTAAACTACAGAACTAGCAACCGTAAAAAGTTCAATTTTAGTATGTTTGAGTTTTTAAAAATGCTTACCGCATAACATTGATGCTAGTCAACTTGTAAAATCCACTAGACAAATTGTAGTAAAAGTATACATAAACATCATTTTTACATTATATTTGCATATTATTCTCATGCTTGCTTCTCTACACATTGAACACCATTTAAGCAGGGATTTATAGAAAAAAAATGTAAACTACTCATTTAAAAAGTTATTTTTTGACTAAATCAAATTAGTCTAATGAACTGAAAACTTTGAATGTATTTCTTAAAACATGTAAACATTAAGTTTTTAACTTTTAATATATATCAAAATGGTTTTCTTTAATCAATACAGGGGGTTTCATTTTTGGTAAAATGTATTAATTATTAAAATAACAATTAAAAACACATTTTTAATTATACATATATATTGTTAAATATATCATATTTAGTTTAATGTTTCCAGAAATATTTAAATGTAAATCATCTATACATGTTCGGAAAAAAATATAGTTCAAAATATTAAAATAACTTTTGTATGTTCATAAATAGTACCCTATTTCTGACAAAAGAAGTATATTTGGAAGACACTGCAGATACCAGCATCTATGGACCAGTTTCACACTAATGCACCCATCAGCATGGAATAGCTGATATCTGAAAATAGCAATGCAGATATTAGCTATTATATGCAGCTATTCTATGTTGACGAGAACATAATCAGCATAAAACCAATCTATGGATGTTGGTACCTGCAATGAGAGTAGCTCCCAAATTTGGGGGAATGTACAGGCGGATTTTGTGATTATGGAACTAAGTATAAATTATTTAGATTTTTATCTATTGGGTTCGGTGATATAAGTGCCCAAATTGTTTATATTTTTTGTAAATGTTCTGATTTCAGCCGGATACCCCAATCATTTATGCTATTCATGCTAAAAAATATTTTAAATTAAAAATTCTGTTTTTTCTTACATCAGATAAATACTAAATATTAATACTTTATCTACCGCAAGCCTAAAAATAGGGTTTTAGGTGCCAATGTTAATCAATTGTGAGCCGATTAATAAGCTTTTGCAAATGCTGTTTTTTGCAGTAATTTTTAAAATGTGCAGTTTCATTAGTGGATTCAAGACGATGTGAGTGTTGGCCACGTATTCTTGTGGATTTAAATAATTTTTAGCTTTCTTGATCCAAAACCTAGATAAAATTAATCCTGATGATGAAAGTAAAGAAATTTTTCTAGATTTTTTATCAAGAGTGTTCTAATTGTTCTTTGAGCAATAATAGCAGCGATTACAGTGACGATAGTGATATTAATATATTACAGGATATACAAAACATTATTCGGGATTACCGCTGCAATGTCTCACATGATAAGCAAAACAGTGAAGGTATTAAGCGAAAACCTGCATTCAAGTTAACCGGTCTTTTCTATGTAGACAATGAAACCACAGTCGGTAGATTAAGTGTTAAATGGAATTCACTTAAAACACAAACATACATCAAAGTAGAAAATTATATATACTAATAAATTTCTAAAGCAACCTCTCGATGTGGAACAAATCTTTTTTAGCATACAGGCGACTGCATACTTTAGAGAATTTCGTATATGGAATAAAAATTTTATGGAGTAATCGGAATAAAGATGTTGCTAGAGATGAGATTGGGCTCAATTTTGAAAGCCCAAATTGTTCAATGTGAAATAGCCCGAATTCGCCCGAGCCCCAGCCCCAAAATTTCTGACTTTATATAATTTCCATTAATTTTCAAAATTTACCATTTGTAAAAATGGTCCATACAATTGAGATACCAAATACGAACTATGCATAAAATATTAGTTTGCATGCAGAAATGTAAGAATAATATAAATTGAAAATATTTTGACTCACTTACTTTAATTGACTATCTCCCATACTGGCAGAGTACAGTCCCCTTAACCCTTTCGGGACGGCGGCATTCCGGAGCTGTCGCGGCCCAAAAGACGAAGCGCTTCGCTTCCGAACTGGTCGAAAAGGACGGCGCATTTTTTGCGCTAAGCCTAACTCTCGAAAAAAATTCACTAAAAATCACCTATTTAACACAGAAATCTACTTTTTTCAGGAATAAAAGAAATATTTATGTTCTATTTGATGTATAATTTTCATACAAATCTGAATACAAAATACTCGTTAGTTGCTCCCATTCTTTTATCCGAAATAAACGAATAATTTCACTGCCTCTAAAACCCAAACAAAAAAAAAAATACTCTCTTATATTCCTATGATTCACCAACGAAATCATAACGCTGAAATAAAAATGAAAACCGAAACTCAATTATAAAATTGTTGATTCTACGAGAATTACTGTTTGTTTATATTACAAAATGATTTTCACCGCTCCAAATGGAGAAATAATTCATTCGATCCTCTTCTGCCAAGGTCATGCCTCTGCAAAATACATTGAAGTTAGTTCCATGGACAAGTAACGCCATCTAGTACACAAATTAAAACGTTCCGCGTAGTGGCACTTATAGGTGCCACTCTCCGCTTGCGGTAAAATTTCCTCTGGCCCGAGGGAGTGCCGTTCGTCCTTGAATGCAAGTTCGCAGCTGGCACATGGGCGTGCCGATCGTCGTGAAAGGGTTAAAGCAAGAGTGGTTTAAAAAACAGGTTTAAATTGGGGGGGGGGAGGTTATTTGTTTGAATTTTGTCAGTTTTTTCAATCCATGGCTTAAACCAATGAGGTTTAAACTAGCCAATTCTATTTAAAAGTAATGATCACATATTCTTATTATTTTCCCTCTAGTCTGACAAATTTAACAAGTAGTGTATAATAAATATCACATTTTACTTCACGTTACTTCTTATCAGAATAGAATCCATTTGCCATATATTTAACTTTAAAAAAAAAAAATCAAGACATTCGGAAAAGGAACTTCATAACTATAATTAAAGGTTACTTGCTTATAATTAAATGTTTAAGTTTTTACTAAAAAAAAGGTAATAATAATAATAATGATAATAATTTTTAAATATTTTGCAAAACAAATGTCTCTTAAAAATATATACATACAAAATTGTTTGAAGCCTGAGCATGAACTGTATTTTCACTGACACACAGCCTCAGTTCAATGAGTCATCTCTAGTGATCACCTACAAGTTTCACTGCATCATACTGATTTCATTAAAACGCAAAAATTAAGAGCATTCTATAAAGCGCTAGTGACATGATCATAGTAGAATAGTAGAATACCTCTACTCAAACATGTAGTTAGATGAATGTGCAAGACACATTTGGAAAATATCAAAGATCGTGAAAATTCAGGAGACAAATTGCAGAGAAATTTTTCTTCATATTAACCACAAATGATCCATGACCAAAGATATATAAACACACAATATATAATTAAAGACCATGATATGTTTCGAATCATTATTGCATGAAATGGCTAAATGTAAACAGAGAGAATAACTAGACCATTTTTATACACATTCACAATACAAAATGAACAGAAAATATATAGAAAGATATGAAAGACAAAATGTGATTTACTGTATGTTAATCTTTGCCAAAAATGTGTTTTTACAATTTTATAGTGCAGGAATGTATTTCATAAAATATAGACAATATCAAAGGTATACTAAAACAGCATGTAGTTCAACAGTCCCCATTCCTCTACTTAAATGGCCGGCAATTAGTTTGCTTTATGGACCAGATGAATATTTTTGATCGGCTTTGGTAGGCCACAGAGAGAATAATACCAGAAAATACCAGATTACTATTAAAATGTTAAACATAGTAAACATCTGTTACTATTAATACCAGAAAATTACTATTAAAATGTTAAACATAGAAAATTTCACTTTACAAATTGTTAAAGCTTACTTTACACTACACTCATATTATATTTTCAAGATATCTTAAACTTTACAAATGGCTAGTTGAAATTAACTAATTTAAGATCAATAAAAATCTAGGAATTCTATGACTTGTTACTTGATGTCTAGGCAGGCAGCATTATAGAAGACAATACTATTTCAGCAACAAATGAATAGGAAGTAACTTTGTGGCTTGTTATAGATTAATGTAAATCATCACTCCTTTCGCATATCTCAAATGAGAAAAGGTTGATGTGTCTTGTGTGTGATGGTGGTTCAAGGTACCTAGGTAAAGGAGATTCATATATTTATCTTTTGGAGCTTTATTTTTCCCCGAATCATACAGTTTAATAGAATGTAGTTTATTTTATCTGAATCGTACCACAAACAATGAAGTTATCGACAAAGAAATGTTATGCATGTAACAGATGCAGTCACTTCACCAAGCAAGCTTTCAGTCAACACAAGTGATAAGCACATATTGGCATATAACGCAGTGGCATATAGCGCTGATGTCATTGGGTATGGTGTAGATCTGAAAATTCAAATTTTTACTTAGCAGGCAAGTGGCCATGGTACCAAGCAGTGGTATGCAGTTTTAGTTTAGTAGCCACTCTATCACGGATATTTTATAAAATCAATAAGTATGGTTATATATATATATACATAATATGTATACATATATTATTATAATATACATATGAGAGATGATAATTGGGGAGAGAAGAAATGCACAGTCAGTAAATTTCCTAGCATTTTTCTGATTAAAACAGAATGGGGGAGAAAAGTAGTGGCCAGTTAGTTCTTTCATTTAATCGCCACACTGCATTGTTTAATTGACCTGTGACGAGTGCCTGTTTTCAGGTCTAATATGGTTACTTAAATTACGCAATTTTTTTTCATCCCCATCACATTTCTTTCATAATTTATTCTATGCCCCAAACCCTAAGATGTTTCACATCAAAAACACACTCCAATGAAGATCGCTCAATCTAATCATACAAGTGTCGAAAGCCCAGACCACCCGACTCGTCCGAAGACTTAGAGCAGCAGATTGGATGGCCGGAATCATACAAGTGTGGTGTACCCATCAATGCAAAGTGATATTTTGCAAAGCACTTGGGCCTACCTTGCTGACCGATATATTTTACGTCCGTTTGGCCTTTTTTTTTTTTCTTGATGACAGGAAGTTGGCATTCCATTGACAGACTTTTTGAGCTGTTTATAGAGGATCATTTAGTCAGAGATTTAAACTAATTGCCAACCACTTGTTATCCAATAAATTTACAAAACATTTTCAAACATTTTTTTCTATGGAATGCACTAAATTCACATGGCAGCTTATAAACTATCATTTTGGCAAAAAGTAGACATTTTGTTCATAGTTTAGACTCCCGAAATTTATCTATTCTGTAATAAATAGGGTCTTACAACAAAAACATTTTCAATATAAAATCAAAACTAAAGATAGTACAATATATATATATATATGTATATATATATAATATAAATATATATATATATATACACAAATTTGAAAATATTAAAGAAATAAGACACTGCCAACAGAAATATCACAACTGTAACACATACAGTACTAACTGATATACTTGGAAATAGAGCCAAATTGAGTTTAAGACATTAAATATTAATAATTGAATAAAATAAATATATAACATACATTATTAAACTTGCTTATTTAACAAATTATTTCAAAACCTTTTAAATATAAAAGGAATTAAATCAAGAGTAATATGAGGTTTGTTTTGGATATTTGACTTTTTCAATTAACCCAATTATAAAATGAAATTTTACATTTGTTAAATGCAACCTTAAACTGCCAAATTTTAATTCTACTCTCAAATTATAAAAAATAATAAATTGTTTTAATCATTCTTTAAACTTTAAGAGATTATTATTTTTTTAATAAAGCTTACAAGATAACCATTTTTATGGAATCCTGGTAACCTTTCTTGTCATATTATTTTGAAAAAATCAACTTCCCAGAGGATATGAAAAAAAAAATTTTTTTTTGGCAAGAAAATATTGATATGATATGATTTCACATAGAGATTACAAAATGTTAGAATATAAAGAGAAATTAAAATATTTATTTTTAAAAAAATATTCCAAAACTTTATGAAAATTTGAGAAATTTAATTTAAACATCAGTAGAAATTATAATCCTCACACTTTTAGCCACATCATATTATCAACTGCCAAAAAGATTTTTCTTTTATCACAAATTACAAAAATTGTTATTGAAAGAGCAGACATGACAAATGTACAAAAATCAATAAACAAAAGTGTAATTCTGAAACATGTTGTATTATTGAAGGGAAAATGATAAGTTATATCTTTTGTTGGCTTATCTAAACTTGCTTTTTGAAAGTATTTTCTTTTCAACTTAAATAATAATAAGCACTGGAATAATTTTGGATTAAAGAAAAAACTATACTATATTATTTGTTAGGATGAAGTTCAATCATTAAGTCAGCTGTTATTCAAAAAGTTCTATTTTTATGTGAAAATGCCTTTATGCACAACCTACTATTTTTGAAAGGATTCATGCAAGGCTTATTGTCACAAAATTGGGTGATTAAAATGGTAATATCACATTTTGATTAAATTAGTAATATCATCACAATTTGATTACAATAGTAATATCATCAGAAATTGATTAAAATAAGATATAACAGGTTTCTGATTAATACTGCTGCAGTAGTGTAAATAGTCATTGTCGTCCAAAACTGCAACATAATGAATTTGACTGAACCATTTTGAAAAATTGAATATAAGTGAAAATACTTTTAATTTTTAAATTCTGAATGAAAATTATTTAGTTTAGGTTATTTATTAACACTGTATTTCAATAGTAACTGGATGTGTTATAGTCTGAAATTCTTATTTTTGCTACTGTTAAAGCCTAGATTCTGATGACCTAAAAATTCATAGAAAATGCTCTTGGAAATTAGGAAAATTACCTTAAAATTTGAAAAAAGACTCCCTAAAATAGTTTACATTAATTTTTGTCAAAATACGATTATCTTTAGAAAATTTATAAATTAAAATTTTGTTTTTAAAAATTCACATAAAATGCACGATACAATTCAAGAAGTTAAAAAAAAGGATATAAATACATACTATATATGCATTTTGTCTTTTTAATCTCTAATCCAGAAGTCGGCAACCTATACCCCGTCAGCATATTATTATTATATATGTATTACCATAACGCTACTTAAATAAAATAAATGTAATTCACAGTTCCATATTTTATTATTATTCCCTTCATTTATTAGTTATAAAACTGTCCAACAGATGAATGTGACCCACTGTAGGCTCATAGACATTGCTGCTAGCCCACAAAAGAAAAATATAGCTAACCATTGTTCTTCGAATCATGTAAGTGTATCAGAATTGCACTGAAATAATAAATGTTTTGTAAAAAAAAAAAAAGAGGAGGAAAATACAAAAAAAATGGCATAAAACTCCTCAAAATGTCTAAATACTAATAAATGCCTCCACAATCAAATCTTATCAAAGTCAAATTCCTAGTTATAATAAATCTATAACATTTATCAAACTGTTAAAAAATAGCAAGTAAAAAATAAATAATACAATTTTAATAATATCTTCCCATAATAGTGTTTTCTATAACATTGCACGATACACTAGCCTATTTTTTCTGTTTACATCACTTTAAATAGTTAACAAGATCTCCTAAGCAGTTCCAAAGTATAGAACATTTTTTGTTCTACTAATTAGAGATCTAAGCATTTTACTTACACAAGGCTAACATAGGAGACAAAATAATACTTTTTCTGAAGTCTAAAATTTTATAAAATAAATTCATTAATTTATTAAAGTATTATAAAAAAAATTTTCACAAAATAATTCGTTTCAAATAAAAAACATTCATAATAAAAAAACTCTTACAACCAAAATAAGTAAATATTTAATGATTTGAATAAATTATGTAAAAATAGACATCAATGATAAAAATAATATGAAATAAAAATAATATGATAAGACTAGACAAGTACTCATGAAATAATATAACATTAAAATATGAAATACATATACACATACTGAAAACCTCACCATTTACTGGACTTTTCAAATAAATATAAGTATGTCTCAAAATATATAAAAATGTTTATCAAAAATAGATGAAAATAATGCAAATCTACTTAACTGATATAACTCAATGTAAACAAATTAAATTTAGCTTTCTATTATACTTTAAAATATCTAACAGAGTATTGAGAATTTATAAATATATTTTCAGTTATTCAATATTATGTTTTATACATATTCAATATTATGTTTTATACAATATCCTTTATACACATTTCTTTACATTATATTATTCAATATTATATTTTATTTATTCATAAAACTAATTTTAATAAAATATGCTTATATTTTAACAAAATTACAGGTAAATTCTAAAGTTTTGAGATAATTTAATCTTTTGTTACTATACAATAAATATTTATATATTTTGAACATGTTATGAAATTTTGAAAATGAGGAAAATAAAAAAAGTAAACATTTAAATTTTAATTGAAAAAGTTCTAACTTCTTTGAGTATAATTTTCAGGTCTATTATATGTTTTCTAATGCTTGTCATGCTAATTATTATTTCATTAGAAGGGCTATATAACTTATTTTGAAATATTAGAAAACAATTTTAAATATAATTACAGTCGACTCTCATTAATCCACAACTCCATAACCCGTAAATCAGCAATATATTTTGGATGTAAATAGTTAAATTTACAATAAATTACAATAATGTATTAAATTCTGCAAAAGTCAATTCTGAGGAGAAAAAATTATTTTTGAGCAGGGCTTAGTTCTGGAATATAAATACCTTGACTTTATACAGAGCAAGAAATAATGACTGCTCATAGATTGTAAGAAAATATATTAAAACAAAAATCCTTAAACGACAATAAAATCTGTGTTTGAAAATTTTAAAAACATGCAGCAAAATTTATAATATTAGAAAATTTTACTCCAAATGTATTGTGGAGTGATTTTTAATTAAATAATTCAGGATATACAGATGTCTCATTTTTAAACATTAGTTTATGCAGCAATGACATATAATCTGCAAAATTCTATAATTCGTACAAAACCTGGTCCTGTGGATTAGAGGGAGTCTACTGTATTCAATAATTTTTTTAATTTTTTAAGATGAAAGTAATACTTTCATGTAAATTTTTGAAAAGTAAGCTTGTATAGTAAAACCAATATAAAATGTTATTCATTTAACAAATCATTAAAAAGATTGTCTTTAGCACTTGATTGTGATTATATCAAAATCAAGTGCAAACACAAAAAAAAAATTCAAATGTTTTTGTAATTATAATACCTTTCTGTACATTATATATATGGAAAAGTAAAATCTATTGCATATATAATCAATAAAAAATTAAAGATTTTAATATTTATAACAAAATATATACAATTTGATCATATATTTCAAAATATAATTAACAATATATGTGCTTCTGTTCAGAGCAAGAATTCAGCAAAAATAAACAAATATATTATTAGTTTTCGATTTTAATATATTTCACATTTAAATAAATCTTAATTTAATTGTGGGTCATGATATTAAAATATGTTTCATCTTTGAAATAATATTTTTCACGAATTTTTTCCTCTTATTTTGCCATTTTATTTTGCTGAATACAATTCTAATATATACAATCTAAATAAAAAATATTTCTAGATAACTTTAGTCTATTTTACTCTGTAATGTTTTGGTTGAATACACAGCTGCCACAGTTGTTTTATAGAATTGGCTAAAGTAAATTTGTAATTTTAATGAACTGTTTTGCAATTAGTGGTTGGATTTATTGGTGTTTCTCAAAGCAGGATCTGCAGCCACCATTGTATAAGAATTTAAAATTGTGCGACAGTGTTTTCTCAATTTGTGCTCCGAGGGACCTTTCCAGAGTTCCTATAGAATATACTGATGATGATGATGAAACCCAGACCGTCCGACCTACCAGAAAGGTGTAAGGTAACTGTTTGGACGGTCGGGAAGTGCCACCCAATTTAGACCGGAAACCAGTGGGGGAGGCATCCACAGGGACTGTACCCTCCTTCCCCTACCACCAACCTCTCGGAAGGACTTTCAGACCCACATGTTTAACGTGATCGTACTCCGCATGAACACGGCGGCAGTTTTGGCAGCGGCTGGAATCGAACCCGGGCCTACCGAGTGCAACTCCAGCGCGCTAACCAATGGGCTACCGCGCCCCCATATAGAATATACCGAGAAACATTCCTTAATTAATCCATTATTTTTACCTTCTCCTATTATACAGTATAGTAAGAAAATATTGTTTTCACAAAAGTCTTTGACTTTGAGATTTTAATGCCAATATATGTTTTATGACCTGACCTTTTTAAAGTCATGTCTATCTGGTCTCAATTTCTGGTCTCAATTTCTGATGTACACAATAGCTGTTCCAAATATTAATAAACTTTTATGAAACTTTATATCCAGCGTTGTTAATGAAAAATCTAGAACTGGATAGAATGTTTTGAAATTCGGATGAAAAGTTCGACACTTATTCAAAATTTTATATTTTCTTAACATGGCAGCATAGAAGTCTGACATAATCATGCCTAAAAGGGGTTATTCACGGCTCAATGATCATGAAACTTAAGTCATTGTAATGTAAAATCAGTTTCAGTCATTTTAATGTAAAATAGCCACAATACAATTTCTGTATTTGTGACATAATTAATTAATTAATCCCCTGGGAAGAGGGGGGGGGGAGTTCTCCAGAGGGAGGGGCAGATCCCTCAAATTACTGAAATAAAAGTAGTGTCTATATTTTTACATAAAAAGTAAGAATATCTATTGGTTTAAGAATATTTTGCCACTGATGCATTTTTAAACAAATGGAGGTTTTTCCTTATTAAAGTGAACTACAGAGGTTTAGGTGTCCATTTAGAGGGGGAGGGGTCACAGGTGATTCACTCTCCCTGTACAACTGAAAACTGTAATCCAAATCTAATTAAAATAACATTGTAAAACTGTATTTTAGATAATTTTGGATGAATATCCCAGTCAACCTCCTTCCTCCAAGAAAACCCCCCACCAAAACTCCTTAAAATGTATTTCCAATATACACCATTACAGAAACTTATAGTGCTACCTAAGTGTGGCATGAAAATAATTTGTACCGCCATGGGTTGTACTAAAATCATTTGAGAACCAACCAGTCATCTATTATGTATTAATATAATTAGGATTTGAATGGATTAAAAAGAGAAGAATATTAGCCAAGTTTTTGCTACAAATAGTGGCAATTGCATATTCATATGAATATATACAAATACAAATATATAAATTCATGACGACTAATAAATTTCCTTTACCGGGTATACAGATTTGCATAATTTTCAAACACTTACGACCATCCAAGACTTAATATATGAGGAATATCTGTCAACGTGGATTCACCTATCAGAGTCACCGTGATGTATTATAAATAATGAAAATGCCATGGAGAATACGAAGAACACCGAATATCTGCATGCACAGTTAAATAGCTGCCTGGAGCAGGTGAACACAGTAGGTTTGTCCATCCATGTAAGTCTTGAAGTTATTCAATCACAGTGATGTCATGGGTACATTCTGTAATAGAAGTTCAAGAATCATCAACAGAAAGTTTTTAATATTTTTATTATAGTAGTCCTAATAATCTAACATGCTTGTCATGATCCAAGTAAACAATGAACTTTATCAAGTTGGACTTAAATGTAAAAATGGAACTTTATTTTTTCCAAACATAAACTTTAACTATATTTCTTGTATGTTATGATTTGCATATAATTTATGAGGTCATGCCATCTTGTGATGTCAGGCATGCCAAGACTATAAAAATACGGGCTTTGCTCCTGCTATTCTCTCTATTTTCTGTAATTATGTTGATATAACTGGCACCAATTTATCTGGTAGGCATTAATGCCATTTGTGTGCCATATTGTTTATTTTATTTTAGCCAGTGTACTTATAATTTGAATTATGTACCATTTTAGCTTGTTAAATTTGATAGCCATATCCAACATTATCAGTGACTCGGTTGGTGTTACTGCCATTTGTGTGTCATATTGTTTATTTTATTTTAGCCAGTGTGCTTATACTTATAATTTAGAATTATGTACTTTTTTAGTTTATTGTAATTTTTTAAGTTTTTGTTATTAAATTGATAGTGTCATGTTGTCCTTAAGTCATATATGGCTGTTTTTTTCACATGGTCATCATGGAGTTAGAAAGGAACAATCGCCACTTGGGAAGTAATCTACTTTACAACTTGGAATGCCTAAAAGTAAAAATAGCTGCCAATCTGATTTGGTTTGCTTATATAAAGTGATCATGGCTGGAAAAGTCTACATAAATTAACAACCAGTCTACTACATGCTCCTCAGAATTAAACATAATTTGGATTATTAAAAATCTAAATTAAGCAAAACCAAAAAATATTGAAACAAAAGTAGCCACTATAAGAATAACACATTTCTTTGTCTATCCATCCATAAAGCTTGGCAAAAAATTTGGTGGAATATTGCCAACTTAGAGACTTTTTTTTTTAATGTTACCAAATTGATAAAAATGTTATTAAAATGATAAAAATGTTACCAAACCGATAAAAATGAAGCTAAATAAATTAAAATGATGCCCAACTGATGAAAATTCAATATCTTGGAAAGATAAGTTCAATTTCTTTGATAATTCCTGTCAGTTTTGTGGAACTTATTAATTTATTATACTTGTTACAAAATATAGTAAGTTTTATTGTTCGCCAGACTGGTACATTTTATGAAGGGGTCCAAGTGATTGTAAATTAATTGTGTATTGTAAGGGGATAGTATCGTAATGATGTTTTGATGGGGTCCTGTCTGTCATGCCTGTCCCACTTGGTGATTTTTTTTTTTTTCAAATGTCTCCAAATTGATCAAAATATCACTAAATTAATGAAAATGTTGCTAAAATTGATGCTAAATTAAAGAAAATTATGCTAAATTTTTTTATAAAAAAGGAGCCTTTACAGGAAAAAATATATTAAATTAAATCTTGAGAATTTCACCATTAACATCTGTACCGAGGTCACCAATTTATCACTAGAAATATAAGATTATGATATTTTACAACTGTTTTATGACATTTTAAAGAGTATTTCAAAACCAAATGATCTGCTTTGTGTATTTTGGTAGATTGTTTGCAGCATTTTTATATTTCACAAACTGTTTCTAAAATTCACAAAATGGGTACCATTTGAAAAAAGTCTGAATATATCCCTGACAATAGTTTGTCAAAGTCAAAATATACCAGTAATAAAGTAAAACTTTCAATCACCTTTTCAAGCTTGTTTGGATTAAACTCCACTTGTCGTATTCTCTCGATTTCAGACTTTTCATCGAGGATATTCACTTTCACATCCTGCAGGTTAATGGTTTCTGAAACAGATGAGTCGGGGAAGAGAAAAACTGTTCCAATCACTTTTGAAGTTCTCGAGACTGGCACTTTACCAGATTCATCATTGACTCCAGGACTTGTGCCATCAACATTTGGATTATGAGCCGAACCACCAGATCCATACCCACTCTCAGGACTGCTTTCGGGGCATTTGAGACTATCACGAATAGCAGTAAGTGGAACAGGTTGTTTGTCTTCTTCAGATCTAAAAAATAATTATGCATCAATTTTTTAAACAAATAATTATAAACACAACAGAAGAATATTTTTAAAACCAAATAGTAAATATCTCAAGTTTCAATAAAAGTATGCATGTGCAGAAAAATCCACCTGGAAAAACATGGAACATGTAACTTTCTGCCAAACCATAGAATTGTTTTAATGTTACTTTTTGGATACAATGAAAAACGTATCAGATAACCTAAACAATGCAAATTTCGATGTAATTAAAATAAATACAAAATAAAATAATTGTTCTATGGATTCAGTTCAAACATCATTGGAAAGAACATTCTTCAATCTCTCCAATGGTGTCAAGATAAAAACTCTGTGATAATATTTTTGGTCACTAAAGAACCAATTTGTGTGAAAATCTCTCAAAATCATGCTGAAATATAAGATAACTAAAACACGAATTCAAATTTTTTTTTAAATATTGCCGAGGTACACCTTTCTGGATTTTAAAGTACCTGTGTACCAAATTTCATTGCCATAAAATGCTTAGATTTTCTGCTATAAACCACACCGACATTATTTATTATGTAAGAAAATTCAGTTTAAAAAATGTTTAAACAATTGAGAACTTTCCCTGGTTAGATCTCACTGAAAATTAATAGGACTTCTATGTTTACTTACTGAAATTATCATACTAAATTTCATTTGAATCGCTCACGTTATTTACAAGATATTATGTCCACAGATTAAGCTACTAAAATCCCCAAGTTGGACTTTTAGCACCATCACAATGTTTCATTTACATACACTATAATTTATATGGAAATCAAAAATAATTAAATTTTTACGATCAACTAAAATATTTGTACCTTCCCTGTGATCGAGATTTACTCCAATTCATAGAACCTGATGCAGAACCATAGCCACTTTCAATGCTTCCATCAGGTCGCCGACGCAATTTTGAAACTGGCTTACTCCTGGAAGGGCTTGTAATGCGCGGTGGGGGTAAATCACTGGGAGAACGAATATGAGAGGCCAACAACAAAGCTTCGTCCACAATGATTGTTGCAGCATTTTCAGCAAACAATGTCACTTTGTCTTTAAGATCTACATAAAGATATTAATAATGTAGTAATTAAGTAGAATAACAACTCAAATAATATTGCATATGGGCCATTTTCACAAAAAAGGAAAATTTAGCATGAAATAAAAAAAAAAAGTTTTTTTTTTTTTAAATTTATGTACTTAATGTACTGTACCAAAGTATAACTTTCTAAAAAACACTAGCAGAAATTGTACAACACAAATATACATTTTAAAAGGTGTTACATTTTTTAAATAACATGGTAATGATATATGAGAATATAGTAATAACATATTAGAACATGATTATATTTTACATAAATAAATATTGCACAACTTTCTCATTTGTTTGTTAGACATTTCAAATTTAAAAATTGAAATTCACACTTTGTGTGTCATTACCATTGTTTCAATTATCATTAACAAGCTATGAATGTATTGAGCCCCATGGTAATGAGAAAAATTTAGTTTAACCCCTGTATAATCTATTACATTTCAGACATTATACAGACACTGAACACGAACTACAACAGACCAATCACAATGCACTACACGTACAAGCACCAAATGACTTAGAGAATCTCTCTAGCTGAAATCCTGCATATCGTTGATGGACTGATCGTCAAGAAAGCCCCCGGTCTTGATAAAATTAGCAATCGCATCATCAAGAATCTCCCGGACCTGTATCTCTGCTGGATCACCATGCTGCTGAACCATATGATGGAACTTCGTTTCTTTCCCACAAGTTGGAAGACCGCTGCCATCATCCCTATTCCAAAAGCAAATCAAAATCTCTCGCTAGCCGAGAACTTCAGACCAATAAGCCTACTTTCTAGCCTCTCGAAAATCTATGAATTGGTGTTGCTTAAGCGTTTGGATAGTTTCTGCCGTTCGAAGAATATTTTGATACCTGACCAGCATGGATTCCGAACTGAGCATTCAACGCAATCCCAACTTTTGCGTGTTGTCGAAACTATCCATAAGAACGCTACCAACAGACAGTATACAACCATAGTATTTTTCGACGTGGCTAAGGCCTTTGATAAAACTTATCTGCCTGGGCTTATTTCCAAGCTGGTGCGACTTGGCATTTCGACCCAACTTTTGACCATCATCAACTCGTACCTCACTAATCGTTCTTTCTACGTACGAGTTGATAAAACTCTCTCTACAATCAGACCAATCAGGGCCGGGGTTTCTCAAGGAGGAAATCTCAGTCCTCTGCTCTTCAATATCTTCATCAACGATATTCCAAGCACACCTCAAGTCAAGCTGGCCAGCTTTGCAGATGACACAGTGCTGATCGCTAGCAGTCGAGCACCACAAAACTCGATTAACACTTTTCAGACCTACATTAAGAATAGCCTTGAGCACTGGCTCATGACTTGGAGAATCAAAATTAACGCGACCAAAAGTGCAGTTGTCATTTTTAAACCCAACTACTGAGGAGTCAGCCGTAACTTTGTTTTAAAAATTTTCAACGAACCCATCCCTTTTTCCCATTCTGCTAAATATCTGGGCGTCACCTTGGACGCCCACTTGACTTATCAGGAGCACATTACTAGAAATATTGAAACTGCTGATAAAACGTATAGAGCACTTCTGCCCCTCCTCGGTAGGAAATCCCATCTCTCCCTGGAAAACAAGTTGATTATTTACAAACAAATCATCGTACCGAGCTTTTTGTATGCATGTCCTGTATGGGGGGCGGCAGCAAAAAGCCATATTGGGAGATTGCAAGTTTTTCAAAATAAAATCTTGCGATGCATAGTTAATGCTCCTAGATACGTCCAGAATGAGGTAATACACCATGATCTTAAAATCTCTGGCATTACAGAGTGCATTGGGCTCTTCACTCAAAATTTTTACAAGAAAAACTCCAGTAGGCCCTGTATGAGAGACGTCGATCAGGTCTATGACCCGACTGTGCCTTCCTACCTTAGGAAGCGTAGGCCTCGACACATTCTGTTTGGCTCTAACGAGACCAAATGGAAAAAGCGTCGATACCTAGTCCCTCAAACGGGTGTCTCCTAGTTTTTCAACTACCCTCACGGATCGAAGATAGATGGCGCCACTCCGATTCAAGGACTTGGCGTTTTTCGACTCTTCTTTCATGGCCTTGCCACAGGCCAATAGTATGGCTAGCTTTTGCCACTCACGTTGCGTGTTTACGGTACTCTTGTCTACGTTCATAAGTTTTAAACTTAGTGAATTGTAACTTAAATGTATTTTAAATTTTTATATTTTAAATTGTAATTTAATTGTAACTTAATTGTACTGTACAAATCAGTACTAGTTTCTGCACAACATCTTGCAGACTTATGTGTACCCTGAAAGGGGCCTTTTTCTTCATAACAAGAGCGACCGGAAATTTTGATAGTGATAGTGATAGTAACTGTAAATAGTCAAATATAAATTATTTTGTAAATTATTTATAATCTTTAAATTTCATTGTATGCAGTACCCTAACACATAATATGTAATTTGTAATTCTTAACTTATTTTTGTAAATTCTTATATCTTATACTTGTAATTTGCACCAATCATTCTGATTGGTCCCAGCCCCTGCCCCGCCCCCTTTCCTTTCCAGTACCTACTTACGGGTTCAGCCTTCCAAGACAGAGTTTCCATCTTCAAACATGCTGTAAGCAAGTCCACCTAATCAGAGCACCCTCTAACAGAGAAGAGTGCACATGCTAGATCATTGCTATTGCTAAAACTGCTACAACAAATGGACATTGCAGTATTTTCGATGTGGGGTTACGCGTCTGAGATGCAGGTACCCCGTAATCAAGCGTCTTGGCTTGGCATTTCAGACATAATCATATTGTATTACTACAGCTTTAAAGATGGCTTCTATCCTAATATTAAAAATAAATAAGTTGCAATCTTATATAAATAATTTCATTCTGTTTTAACAAACTTTGTAATGACATGTAATAAATATGCTTAATTAAAATTTTCATTTGAAACATAAAAATTATCCTCATATTACATTCCTAGCCATTTGCGTTGTGATCTCCAACTGAAAATAGCCCTGTTAATTTATCCTCTGATAAAAAAAACTTTGATAAAGCCATCTGGTTGGCAGATATGTGATTAAAACAAATGAACCATGGTATTGACTTTCTTACTAAGTGACAAATGAAATTTAAAATTTAAATATATTTGAAAACATTTTTCATTTAAAAAAATATTAGGTAGTAACTATAAAACATATATTTAATGCCAGTATTTTATTTTCTTCCTTTTTAATACGTAAAAATTGTATTCGTAAACAGATTTTAATTTTTGTGACATGCCATGGTAATGACATTTAAATTAATTCATAATAATTTAAAAATTACTGCCATTACTTATGGTCTAAAATACACTATATAGAAAAGAACACAACATTTTATTTATAATACTCAAAAAAGTTATTTAATAACTGAAGAAAAGGTAAAATGAAAAGGAGTGATTTAGTTTTCTTACTTTTTGTAAGAATGACTCGCATACAAAACTTTCAAATTTTATATGTAGTACATTGACATATACTCAATAATAACTTGCTTAAAATTGGATGCTTTGACTAACTTTAAAATGTAATTACTAGGGCTAAATTCTTATGATTTTGCTTTTCTTAGCATAATTTACATTCAAACCTATGTACTATTATACATGGATCAATTAGTTGAAACCAAGAGAACATTTCATCTGAAGACACTGAACTGCATGAAAAGGGCAGAATCATAGTCATGCCATTATGATGTAATGGCGTGAAAATATAAAAATTTTCTGCAAGTTGAAACTGTGTACCGAGTTTCAGCTTTCTACGTGCTTTTGCTGCTAAGAAAGAACCTGTCCAAGATGTTGAATGAAGGGACAAACACAATCCATGTGAAGTTAAAGAAAATAGGAAAAAAGTATCTATGCTAAATAATGAAATATATTTTATGAACGGTTTAAAATTTATTTCAATGATGAATCGCAATCTGTAATAAAATCCAGAATGCAAACTACATTAAAGCAAAAGTTTCTTTTAAGCACTCCATAAAAATGGAAGTTGATTCATATTAATGAAACACACAAATATAAATTCTTTATACTTCCATGGTAGAAGCAGGGAAGTACAAATAACTTGTTAAAATTCTCTAAATGTGTTATAATAGAATTTGTTAAAACTCTCTGAAAATAAAATGTTCCAAAGCTTACCCCTGACTTGAAATGGACTGTGACAGTCAGCAGTCAAAGACTGGGAAGTTGGCAAGCGGAATGTATCTGAAGTAGTGACAACAGAAGAAGGTAGTGGAAAAGGAAGCGATGAAGACTCTTTGGCTTTTCTCCGCTTCATGAAGAGGGGTTCTTTCTCGGTTTTCTTCAACTTCTCTTTCAAGTATGCAACTTCATGCTAGGAGAAATTAATTTGAAATAAATAAATTGTGTTCCTTACAGAGTTTAAACTAGCAAACAAAAATCTATAGCCTTTTAGCTGAAATCTCAGAAATTAGTTTAGCTTTCTCAGAATTTCTTTTAGGTTTTTAAAAATATCTATATGAAATAGATATAAGATATTTGTCTGAACATTGAAAATCTCTTATTGCAATAAGCATTTTTTACACTAAATAAAATGGAAGAAACATGGAGTGAATCGTCCCTTAACCACATGTATGTTTAGCCTTCGAGAAAATATCTATAATTGTGTGGAACTGGTTGATGACAACTTTTACTTTTTAGTTAAAATTGCAGTAAATGTTTTGTTACAGAAGTCCCCAAAGTGGTGTCTGTGGACTGACCCCTTAGAGGTCTGTGAAAAACTCTAAGAAGGATTGAAATTAGCACAAAGTATATGTTTTAACTAATAAAACTTTTGTTAAATCCTGTTATTTTTAATTAGGTTATTGAAAAGTCTTTCAAGATACAAAATTAATCAGTTAAGCTGCAACCCTATTTAAAAATGAATTTTGGCACATTTTATCAATCTAAGAGGAGCTAATGGGCATGTACGGCACAAATCTGATGGAAGTATTTCCCGGAGTCAGATGATCAAGACATGTAGACAATGAATCTTATTTGCTGGTGGACTTTCAATTAACCACCATTTTTTATCAAGATAATTTTGGGGCAGATATCTATAGTGGCAAATCTTTAAAATTATGGTTCTCACAGTTTACTATTAGCTGAGTTTTGGTTAAATGCTGTTAATGAATATCCTGACTTTACCAAGAGAAATGTTGCTTAACTCCATTTCTTATCACTTATTTGTGTGAAACAGTTTTCTACCTGCTCATTTTTTTTTTTAAATCTAAGTTGAGGAATAGATGGGAAGTTGATGAAAGTACCTAATTGACTTGAACATTGCTACTCCAATTTCTAAAAAGCAGCATCCTTATTCACATTAAACTGTGATTGTTATTAATACTATAATGCTACTAGCTAAAAGTTCTGAATGTTCATATTTAGCAAGGTGGCTACAGGATCTCAGATAAAAAATTCTCTGATTTCCAGATAATATCTTCAAAAATTCCCTGATATGAGTCACTATCTATGTTTACTAAAAAATATCAGTTTAGCAAACATAATAAAGTTAATTAATAAAATGGAAAGAGATAATTAAGAATAAATAATTAAAATAAATTACTTTCAGCATTGAAAAGTATAATAATCAAAGTATAGTATTTATGCAAGAGTTATATAAGGACAGTATTATTACAAGAATATTAATCTTTCAAGCATTAAAAATCTAGATAAGCTATAAAACTTGGCTATAAACTCAGCAGTGTTCTGTAAAATCCAGTCAAGAGTTCATATAGTTAAATATCACTTATTGCAATAAAATTATGTATAAGCAGAAACAGTATTTTGTTAATCTGCTTTTCTTGGCATATGAAATATCTTGACAACTTTCAAAACAATTAAGATGAGAGAGGTCACTGAGAAACGTTGAAATTTAAAACTCTATTCTTTTATTGAGGTGTCCAATAGGTTGTCACCCATTACATGAAACACGAATGAGGAATTCTATACATGTGTATTGTTGTGAGTCGGAAGAAAGTTGCAATTACTAAAATAAATTCCGATTTCCCTGATTTTACAGGGTTTTTTTAAGAATTCCCCAATATTTCCCCGATTTTTCCAGAATGTTGATATTCCCTGATTTCCAGGTTCTGTGGGCACCCTGATTTAGATATCTCTAATACAAATTTCCTGAACTCATAATTCTCAATTTTTGATCTTACCAGATACCGTTCTTTACAACAAACTAAATGTTTATTTTATTACATCTAACTTTCATTTGTATTTAGTATTTTAATGAAATATATATGGCCAATTTCAATTTATGATATCAAGGGGTCAGCAATTTTTTTAAAACTACTAAGGGATCCTTGAATTTAGAAGTTTGGGAATCACTGCTTCAGCAAGATAAAATTTAGGTACTTTTCCATTTCGCCGGTGCAAATTTTGCCAAGCAGACTTTATTGGCGACAACACACAGTATACACATAAAAAAATGTTAATAAATGACTGATAAGAAATGGCCGTGACTTGTTTTGAAAATGTGGCGGTAAAAGGTTACCAATGGGGATATTCCATTTGGTGTTGGTTGTAGTATTTTTGGCGACTTTATCGCTTGCTCTGGCGAAATGGAAAAGTACCAAAATTTATTTTAGCAAAATCCAAGAAATCTAACACAGCTTAAACTCTGGTTTATTTACAATATAGTAGGACCTGGTTGTGTACAATAATGCATTCACATCTATACATTATTACAATTCTATGGAAAAATTAATTGCTATTATCTTCAGTGAAAACCTATGTTCTAAAGCCTCAACAACCAACTTCTTCCATGTTTTTAGTTTTTTATGTTTTTTTAACCACCAAATTCAATTGCATTATTACAGTTAATTCAAATTTAATTTTACACAATATTTACAATCAAATATATTCTTTAATATATATTATGAAAGGAAAAAAAAATCCTTTATGTAATCTATTTTTACATAAAATTTGAATTAAAATCTTCTATAACTAACAATATTTCAGAACATTCCAGTATGTTTTCGAAAAAATGTTCAAAACTAGAAGTCCAAAGCATTCCCAATAATAAAACAATAATTGGTAAGAATTGAGAAGATGTACGTCAGTTCAATTTTCCACTAATGTATGCACACATAAACAGAAAGGTGCACACATAGGTACACAGAAAGGTACACACACATTGCCTTTAATTTTTATCAAAAAGTTTGAAGAAATAGTCATACCTCTAAATCTTCTACTTTCAGTATTAATATATCTACTTTTTGATCAGAATGAGCTTTTTCTTTTTGGTACACACTGATGGTCTTCGATAATTTTTCTTTAGCAGAAGATATGACATCTATAAAAACAACATTTCAATGAAATGACAGGAAACAACACAACCAATTTATATTAAAAGCAATATAGTAAAACAAAATATTCAGATACTAATACAATAAATATTTTTATTTTGCATGATAAAAGAATTACATAATAAAGAATCAATAAACCAAATGTTTGTTGTGAGGGGAAACTATGGTTTTAAAAAGCAAAATTCTAAATTCTAGAGATATCATTTTCATTTTTAAATGTATGATTATTTCATCATTATATATCCATTCTATGGAAATTTCACTTGAATTGGATGTAAACTTTTGTAGATAGCATTTAAAATTTTGTTTTTCCTTCTTTCGGTAAAGAAACTATTTTTTCTTTTGTAGAAGTTTTTATTAGTGAATTGTGATTGGGTAATGAGATAGTTTGCTGCTAACTTTTTAAGATTTCTTTCTAAGTTTAAAATGTTTTTTTAAACTTAACTTTTAATGCATATAGCTTATTTTTATAAAAACTGTCCATTGAATTCATAGTGTGTCTCATCAATCTATTGTGTTTCTTTCACTAATTTGACCAGCTTTCAGTTACGAAGTGAAGCTTCAAAAACTATACTTTATAACTTGAGCTTTCAAAGTCCAAGTACTCAGATTGCATGCACTCCACATGCTTTTTTAGGACATATTACAGCTATGCAGTAGCTTATTTACACACTTATTTAGGACATATTAGGCCCGTTTAGTAAATTATTTATTTTTTGTTAAAAGCATGTTTTTTTTTTTTTTGCAGTTTTCAAACTACTTTTTTCTTAGAAAACTTGTGATTTTTTCTTATTTGGTCATAAAATTGGCATAACATGATGCAAATCAAGCTGAAAATGTAGTTTTTGTAGCAGTTAAGTATAATTAGTACAATTTGGCTCAATTGGCACAGGTGCACAGACTCTGGAAATCAAAAACTGTATCAAAAATTAAATTGTACAGTATAAAAAAGTCTGCTATAACTATACATTAAAATAACTTAAGAACTGTTAGTTATTTTGCAAAGAGTTAATAAAAAAATTAGAATATTTTTTGTGAGCATAATGGTATAAAAACGAATTCTGTGTATCTAGACGTTCTTGAGTTATATTTAGAAGAATGTTAGAACATAAAATTCCAAAATCATAAATTTTGTTTATAAGATTTTAGATGTTTCTCATTATTTATAGGTCAAGTCCCACGTGTATGGAAAGTTTCAAGTTTATATTGTATTATAAAGTACAGTAGCCTTTCGTTATATTGCGCTTCCCAGGAGATATGGCAAAATGCGCGATATATCCGAATGCGCGATATATCAGGCAGTATGATAAAAATTATACTTTTATGAACATATGTAATATAAATTTAGGAGCTAAAGCACAATAATAAAACCCTTATTCACACCCGTCCCACCAACGACTCATGTTGTAACACTCCAATCTTGGGAAAACAAAAGAATGTAAATGACAAATCAGAAGAAAAAAAAAATGGGAGACATAGCAGAAGCGCGATATATCTGAATGCGCGATATATTGAGGCGCGGTATAACGAGGCGTTACTGTATCAAGTTTATATACAACAGTTTAAATTGTATAATTCTTCACTTAGTCAGACAATCTCACTTATTTGATGTAGATTATTTTTCATTTATGAAATAAAATATTATTAAATTTAAGGGTCTTTCTGTCAAGTCTGAACTTATTGAAATGTAATAATCTCATGTTTACCCATTAAAAAATCATATACTAAATTTTATTTAAATTGCTCAATTTATTTTATAACTATTGTGCCCAGTGGCGGATTTTGGCCTCTTGTTTGGGGGGGGGGGGGGGGGGAGGGCGATCTGTAGATCGAAATGTTCTCGGAGGTTTGTTCACTTAGGATTTTCTTAACGGCTTCCTATATACGGATATTTGACATTTTTGAAATAACTAGAACAAATTTGGGAGTTTATAGTAAGTTCTTTGCAGCTTATAAAATACGGCCTATCATTTTTTTAAAACCAAAGCAAAACAATGAAGATTGGAAGAAAAGAGCTGCAGGCTGAAAGAAAACTCGTAAAAACTAATTTAGAATAATAAATTTGATCATATAAACATGAGGAGCTATATCTTAATGATTTTTCATGATCAAATTTATTATTCCAAATTAGTTTTTACGAGTTTTTTCTTTCAACCTCTAGCTTTTTTCCCATTTTTTGATCGTGAATTATTAAATAATGAAAAGTGCAAAATTTTTCAAATATTTCTGTTTTGTTAAGCGTTTAAAGTTCTTCAATTTCGCTCAAAAAGGGTTTTCCAGGGGTATTGAACTTCGTATCCCATTGCAAATCAGTTTTAAAGCACCTCACAAAAATCACAATATAACACACTATTCTTTGTTATAAAGATATCAGAGGAGCAGCAAGGTTTTGGAAAGATTCATGCTTATACGACGCTACCGACTCTGTACCACATGTGCAGTAGCCAACCAGAGGCTCTTATTGGCTACTGTTCAAGTGGTACACAGTCGGTAGTCTCGTACAAGCATTGCTCGCCAAATATGACGTCACAGCCTTCCATAGGCGCAGACTTTTGACTTTTATTATGGGGGCGAGATTTCATGGATAAACTGAGGGAGGGAGAGCAAGGCCTAAGTATCTCCCTAATGATATATATATTTTTTAATTTTATAATTTATTTGATAAAACGTTGACGTTCGTCGTACGTTTGGGGGGGGGGGGCGATCGCCCCTCCTGAAATCCGCCACTGATTGTGCCCCACAGACAGATATACTGATTTCATATACAAAATGGTTGATTTGAGTTCAGGAATAAGTCCCAAGCTTAATCTATCATAATCCAATAATTGAAATTTTACCCTATCACAATACTTTCCTTTAATATAAAATATGTACAATATATAAAATAAAAAAAATTGATAGTTACTCTGTAGTATTTTATGTATCCTCCATAATCTTAGCAGAATTATTAGAACTGCAGATTCTTTCCCTACACCCACATCAGATGGAGCAACAAAAAATGAGATATCCAATCCAAAAGCTACAAGCACTACTATTGCGTCAAAAACCTGAAGCAAAAATAAATTATATAGTTATAGAATACATCAATAAAACCGTCAATAATAAAGAACTTGTAATAAAAATTATAAATAAATGTGTTTGATCATTGATTGGTAATTAATTTAAAATTGGTGTTTTAATAATGCCTCAAATATTGGATATATCTAATAGATATAATTTGGATCACCCTCAAATGATCCATAATCCAGGTACTTACATTAGACATCCAGAAGTTACTCCATATACCATATATGAATATCAAATATATGTCCATGACAACATAAAATGGATATCAACTGGATGGATATCAAATGGATATCAACATAAAATGGATATCATCCAGATGACGTCTACTGCTCATCCAAATTACATCTATACATATTACATCAAATGGTATTCATTTTTTTATTTTATATTCATTCTCACTTGACCAGTTCATTTTCTAAAAATTGGAGAGCTTGAAAATATGTTTAAAAATTTTACATAGCAGATTTCATTAAATCAGAATATTTTATTTCGCAAAAAAAAAAAGTCCTATTTCACTACAATTATTTCTTATATATATATATATATATATATATATATATACATATTAGTAAAATGCAATAATAAAATTATCAATTCAAGTAATCGTGAAATATTAACATCATCATAGCAGCAAAACCACGGCCATAATGCCGATAATAGAAAAGAACAGCACCGGTCCAAATTCAAAGATTAACCAGAATTAAATTCATCTTCAGGTATGAGTATTTAATTCTAATTAACCCAAACAAATGCCTGTTTCAGATTGGGCAATAGTACATCAATATAAATGCCCAAACTCAGACTACAGGCACCAAAAGAGAAAAAATTGAAAATAAGAATTAAAATATCTAGTATCACCATGAGACAGGAACCCTTCATCTTTCACCATGTATAAATGTGAACAACTGCAACAGTATGAAAAATATCACGTAGCACCGGAATAAACAACGAAATACAACCTAGGAGGCAGAACAAACGTTCACAGCGACCCCCTAGTAAGTCAGAGCAGGAGACAGGATAATTACCCATATAACACACACACACACACAGGGCGCGGCAGCCCATTGGTTAGTGCGCTGGAGTTGCACTCGGTAGGCCCGGGTTAGATTCCAGCCACTGCCAAAACTGCCGCCGTGTTCACGCGGAGTATGATCACATTAAACATGTGGGTCCGTAAGTCCTTCTGTGAGGTTGGTGGTAGGGGAAGGAGGGTACGGTCCCTGTGGATGCCTCCCCCACCGGGTTCCGATCTAAATTGGGTGGCACTTCCCGGCCGTCCAAACAGTTACCTTACACCTTTCTGGTAAGTCGGACGGTCTGGGTCTCAACAACACACACACACACACACACACACATATATATAGTATAGAGATAAGGAAGCTAATAGATAAAACATATGAAATAAATGGCATACCCCAGTTCAATATCATTAAAGAGATTAAATGATTTCTGTAATAGAGGATTTGGACACATGACGGTTTTTATTTGTATCTACCAGTAGATACCAATAATATTAATTTATATATACAGTGTCCCAAAAAGATTGAAATGCGCTTTAATTCTTTATTTGTTGGAGATAAGTGGGTAATGTAAATTACAAAAAAGGTTGAAAGTAAAGTAGGAAATAAGATTACGTTAATGAAATAGTCCTCCCATAATTTTCAAAAAGTTACACTTTATAAATTTTTATACGACCCCCCTTAGACAAATTTGGCCAATAAGAAAATTTTTATTTTTAATGCAACAAGATCATTGAAAACCCCCGCATATCTGTATCTTTATCTGTATCTTTAAAATCAATGGAATTATGATAAAAAAAAAAATCTGACTTATGCCACTCTTCCATACCCATCCAACCTGCTGCTTTAAGTCCTTGGACGAGCCGGATAGTCAGGGCTTTCGGCTTTCGACTTTTCCATACCATATGAAAGGCTGTTTCATCAGTGAAAATAGGGATCATAAACAAATCGATGATAGAAATTGTTTAGATCAAAAATATGTTAATATCCGTCAAATTTTTTTATAATAAATGCATCAAAATAAAGCATTACACACACAGAGATCATATAAAGCAGTGGTACTTATTACGCAGTTGGGTATCCTATGTATTATCATCTAGTTTTATCTTTTTTGTGATATGTCACAAATTTACATATTTAATTTGATATATGGTCCCCATTCACAATGTTCAATTTTCAAGTAAATATAACTCGCTCAATTTTAAAGATACAGATATGCTGTTTTTTTTAACGATCTTGTTGCATTAAAAATAAAAATTTTCTGATTGATCCAATTTGTCTAAGGGGGTCGTATAAAAATTTAAAAAGTGTAACTTTTTGAAAATTAATGGGAGGATTATTTCATTAACATAGTCTTATTTCCTATCTTACTTTCAATATTTTGCAATTTACATTGCCCACTTATCTCCAACAGGTAAAGAATTAAAGCACGTTTCAATCTTTTTGAAATACTCTGTATATTTCACCTGGATTCGGACCTGCAACATACTATTTAGGAGAGAAACTTACTCTTTAACCACTATATAACATTTTACTTATCTTTTCCTAGTCAATTAAATTTAATCTTTTATGAATATTATTCCTACATTTCTACGTCAAATAAATTGTGAAGCCATTTTTATTTAAGATATTGTCATGAGAATTAGAGCTAGTTATGGAGGATTTAACATTCAGACCATTATGTGTTGCATACTTCATTTAAAATATGTTGTGATTCTCTTCTCATCAGCTAAAATTTCACTTTCAGAAGTACTGCAACAGCAGTTACCTGATTGTTATTCAAACCCTACTACTGCAGACGTCTGTAACACAGCTGCAATTACAGAAATATGAATTTATATTGCCCTTATACTAAAGAAATTTATAACATTAAAAAAAGATGTCTGTGTGTATGTTTGTGTCATCTGTTGAGGGTAATCTAAGCATTGGACAGCAATGGAACATGGTAGAGAGGTACTTTAGGACCTGGGACAATATTCCTCGGAGAGATTTTTTCTTAATTCGAATTAGTTTTTCAGTTATTTTGTGTTTTAGCACAATTTTGAGTGCTTTTTTACACAAATCGGTTCCTTACTGATTGAACATATTATAACAGAGTTTCCATCTTGACACCATCAGAAATATCGAAAAACATTCTTTCCAATGATATTTGAACCAAACCCGCAGGTAACCTGTAGCAGAAAATCTAAGCATTGTACAGCCATGAAATTTAATGCACATGTACTTTAGGACATGGAACAATGCATATTGGTGAGATTTTTTTTAAATTTGAATTAGTTTTTTCAGTTATTTTATATTTTAGCACAATTTTGAGTGATTTTCGCACAAATAAGTTCCTCAGTGATCGAAAATATTTTCTCAGAGTTTCCATCTTAACACCATTGGAAAAATCAAAGAATTCTTATTCAAATAAACGTTGAATAGAACAAGGCTTTTTAAAATATATATACTTTTCATGTTTTGAAAGCATCCTAGATTTTAAAATTGCAATATAAAAAAATTGACTGATGTGATCCGATCTTCTTTTTATGGCTTTAAGAAAATAAAATAAAAATAATCTTAAGGTCACCTGTTCATTACTTATAATTTGATAAGATATAAAGCTCATTTGTAACATGTTTTGGACTTCCACAAAGGATCCTTTCTTGCATGCATATAAACACCTATAGGTGAAGATTGGATGTGTGCTTGGAATTCAGTAGGAAACATCAAGTGTTTGGCAGGTAAGGTCACTCGCATTATCTACATGGCCCCTAAAGAAGTTCTTTAGGGACTGTGTTGTCGGAACACAGTAAGAAACAAACTGAATGATAAATATGATGCCCCGAATTTTTTTTCTTTTTTTTTTTTTGTTATAAGAATTTTAATTTAGTAAATGTACTGTTGATTTTAGAAAAGTTTAACAATGGTCCAATTTGAATATGTCCTGCATGTTTAATTAGGCCATATCAAAAGAGCTTATTTTGGGCATATTATACCCATGCAGAAGTCAAAAGTCATATTAAAGGAATTTATTTAGGGTGTATCAAAACTTATTTAGGGCAGATTATGCTCACGCAAAAGTCGAAAGGCATATTTAGGGTATATACAGTCATATTAGTACGTTGTGGTCAATGTACCCAATGATGCACAATGTCGGGCCCAAGGCATATTCCCGACTGGGCAGTGGGCTAAGGCATCTTTAGGTGCTTATTTAGGGTGTTATTTAGGGGGGTTTTATTTTTTATTACACCCACTTCACAGGCAGGGTATAGGCACATGTTTGCTCGGGCAGTGGGAGATTACACCTTTTGAAAAATTGAATAAATTAATGCAATTAATTCCTACTTTAAATCCCAGACAACACTGGGTACATTTTCTAGTGTAAAATATTAAAAATGTCTGAAAGTTATAGTAAATTTCAGTATCAGTATAGTTAGCTTGCTTTAATATCAGTACAGTTCAATATTGCTAGCTTATTCATTTTATTGATTTTTATAAATTTAAACTTGCAGAAATCAAGTATATGATTACACATGACATTAATTGTTATATTGTAAGTTTTGAAATATCAAAGAAAATTACAACACAAATCATGGAAGTCATGATAGCAAGATAAAATGCAAAAAGCTCTGCTTAGTGAATTAAGAAATATTACTACTCACTTCAACACCTTGTACAATGAATCTTGTTTTACCTGTCACTATTCTTAGGATAACCTAATAAGAAATTTGAGTCAAAGTATAAATTTATTAGTTTTAGAGAAAAAAATAAAACTGAATATTTAAACATTCATCAATCAATATTCCCTACTACAATATTATTATGATATTAATGTACTTAGAAAATATATTTTAATGGTGTAAAAACTTGTTTGAATATTTGAAATATAAACACTTAGTAATAGAATGTAGAATAATTACATTAAATTTAAAACAAAATTGCAACATAAATTATATGTTGAATTATATTAATTCCAATTAAATTGCTGTACATCAGTGGTTCCAAAACCAAAATGAACAGCAAACTATTTGATAAATTAGAAACTTCAATTAAGGATTAATATAAAAATATACTGTTATGTTAATGATTCAAATATACTGAATACAAAAGTAAATAAATATCAAATCTAAGTAAAATAAAATAATATACAAAATATATTTTTCTGTGGATTAAAAATTCTATACATGAGACACTTGCCATATATATGTGGTGTCAAATGTACACTTAACATAAAAAAAAAAATTTCAGTTTAATAACTATAGTATTAATAAGATGAACAATAAATACTCTAACTTTATTTCTTTTTTTGTCTAAAAAAATATGTATTTAATTTTCTGTTATAGTTTGTTTAATATAGCCTATCACCAACATTTTTTTTAGGGGGAGGGGAGATAAATGTGCTCTGATAAAACTTGTTATTTTTCTACATATAAAGTAATTCTACACAAGAACTAACTTTTCAAGAAAATATGAACAATACTTTGTTTAACTTACATTTTTTTACGTCTAAAAAATATTTACCCGATTGTCTATTATAGTTCATTTACTATAGTTTATCACCAATATATTTTTTTTTCAGGGGGGGTGGGGGGGATAAATGTGCTCTGATAATCAAAGCAACATTAAGCAATTAAAGATTAATTAAATTCCCAATTCTTGTAAAAAAAAAAAGACAGGAATTTAATAAAACATTGGTACACATACCAATTTCAAAATAGTAACAAAAGTAACTGACATTCAGTATCAACCTCAAATTTTCACCATTTATCCAAACTTTTTAAAAGATGCATTAAAAACAAAAATGTAAACAATAATGAACAGTTAAATTTTGAGATAGATTCTGAACATCACATGTTTTCGCACCCTCCCTACATGCTGCTACTGAATTCTAACAGAAGCTAAACTAGTCCATCGATGCTGCTTGCTGCACAGGGAGTAAACATATACACATTCATGCAATAATGAAGTTTAAATAATAGTAACACAATTAGTTACCTCTATTATAAATATTGTTAGCAAAGTAATACTGAAAAATGAAAAAGCTTCTTTCGCTTTCTTAATCTTGGGGCTCACATTTTCATTTGGCATCAGGGATGCATTCTGACTGCAGTTCCCTGATTTAGGCTTCCATTCAGGATCTACAAAGGTAAAAGACTGATTACATAAAGAATTTATATCTTATCTCTTTGAGGCTTGCAATATTATATATATATATAAAGTAAAAACTGTCATTTACATGGGCTGAATAAAAATTTCAGTGCCACTTTATCGGATGGGCCAGGAGCCAAGATTCAGAGCTCTCATAATAAATAGGAGCCCCTGTCCCCAAAAGTTATTTATTAAATTTTAATAGAAGTCACAATCTTTTCTTAAATTGCAGTAAACTATTTTTCAAACTTGCTAAAAGAGAAAAAATATTGTAATTTCAAACAAAATAGAATAATTTTCTGTTGGACAACATTCCATTTTGGAACCTAACAATGGACTACTACATTCAGCCATAAATCTCCGCATCTTAAGTTACATTAAGAGTCTTTCAGAGACTTCAGTCTATGGTACAAACAGAGGATCATAATAACTCATTAGATTAAATAAGGTCTATATGACAGCTGACCTCCTTTCCAATAACTTAGTAACACCTATGATAAACAATAATAGCATGTTTAAAGTCATTCTCGAAAAGTTAAAGCTAATATGAACATATTTCCAGTATTCATCTTTAGATGGCATTTTCAAAGTTAATATGTTCCCATAGCAGATAACACCATCCATGAACTGCTTTGTGGTTATTAAACACTCATCAGTATGAATTAGCATATCTGCAATAGCAGCTATGTGCTATTTTGCAAAGCTCTATAGGAACTGACAAATTCAATCCTACCACATTCAGTATCAAATTTCTACAAAACTGACTCCAGAAACACAAGGCTACAACTGCCAGATTTTTAGATACAAATTCGCTTAAAGGGGGGGCCATCCTCAAAATTAGGTACTGCCTTGGAAATACCTTAATATAAGTATGTATATCTCAAAAGGACTTCAGGTTAGCAGATGAGATACGTTTTAAGCATTACTGAGATGCTTAACATCCCTATTTCAGTATGCCTTTTTGCGAAAGCATAATGTTTTTAGCAAACATAAATCAGTGGTTATATTGCAGTTGTCTATATTTGAGTCAGGGTGGTTTTCTGCAAGTTATTATTACTAGCACGAATATCCAGTGTTGCCCCATGTTTAATATGCAAATTTCTAAAAGAAAATTACACCAGAAATTACTGACAAATTTTTGAAAACTAAATAATAATGCTTATATAACATGCCTACTTTGAACTTAAAAAAAAAAACTTGCTGTGCTGGCAGATACATCCTAAATAAGCATGTATAATGCATGCAATCTAAACAATATAGTCATTAAACAAAGCTCTAGCATAATTAGTAGAAGCTGAGATATGATTAAATTTATTGAAAGAGCACAATAGATTGATAAGACACTATGAATTCAACCAATAATTTTATAAAGACAATTTCACATATACATCGAAAATAAAGTTTAGAGAACATTTTAAAACAGAAATCTGAAAAATTGAGGAGAAAGTATCTCATGATTACAATTCACTAATGAAAAGCTTTTCAAAAGAATAGTTTCTTTACCGAAATGAGTAAAAAATTTTTAAATGCTATTTTCAAAAGTTTACGTCCAATTCAAGTTAAACTTTCACAGAATGCTCAAAGAAATTATTGTACAATTGAAAAATCTAAATATCTCTAACATTTAAAAAATTAGAATCTTGCATTTTAAACCTTAGTTCTTGTAGGACAAATGCATGATTCGTCGATCCAATGAAAATCATTCCAACAGATGATTAATGCTCAGAAAATCATCTGTTGGATTTTTAAAATGATTTAATGGATTTTTTAAATCTGATTAATTTTAAAATAGCAAAATTTCAGCCAAAGTTTTACTTTTAAATTCATAACTTTTAAATCAACTTGAATATAAAATAAAATCTCAACAAGAAGTATCATCCCGACAGTTTAGCTACCCTAGTACCAAATTTTGCTGCTGTCTGTAAATTTCGAATTTTTTCTACAGATGACACAGACAAATGAAATTATTTTTTATTATGCAAGATTATCTTAATATGAACATGTTTATCTCAATTAAGAAATCGTACAAAATACCTATATTTTTGGATCTTGATCATTTACATGGCATTAAAACTATTATGATAGCGAATTTTAAAGTTTAATTATGCTTAATTATTCATAAAAAATATTAAAAGATTTCAAAAACATATTGAAAGACATCTTTAATGAATAAAAATTTTAGCAATATTTCAGAAATTTTGTAGAATTAAGTATGACCTAAAACTTGATTATGATGATTCAATAGATATAACATGAAAGAAATTCCAAAATATTAATGCAGAAAAACTAAAAACTCAAATAAAATACCGTTATATAAGACAATTTAAATGTACATACCCTGTACAACATTCAAGTCAATCAGTAATTCAGACAAAACCACAACACCTTCAGCAAAGACAAATATAACGATGACTACATTACATACACGACTGTTCAGAGCTGACCAGATTTTTTCGCATATCCTGAAAATTTTGAAAGACAGTGAGTACAATTTTTCTTTAATTGTTCAATTAAATCCTGAAAAGTTAATTAAAGTAAAAATCATACAATATCAATGTGTATATAACAATCTGATGATTTTGATATGTATATCAACAAATTTCCTTAATTAGTGATTTTGTTTTCATTTTAATAGTTTTTTAATTTTATGAAAATTTTAAATTATGATTTTGTTATGATGATAGCATACCTGCCAAGCTTTTGAGTTAAAAATTTATAATATTTTAGATAAAATTTAGAAAAGTGCGTGAAGTGATATTTTAAGGCCAACAGATAAAATTCAGAAAATTGTGCAAGGTTACATTTCAGGACCAAAACAACAATTTTTTATATGCATAAAATTCAATTAATACACTAAAAGAAATGTACATTTTATTTAACAGTGCTAAAATTTACAATTTTTACTAAATAAAGCATGAAAATAAAGCGTGAAAACACATGCTTTTGTATAAAAAGCAGTAAAATTTGCAATTTTTCTGAAAGGCCGTAATTTTTTAAGAGTGTTAAAATTTGCTATTTTGGCCACAATTTTTGCAATTCTCTAGGCCATGTGGCAGGTGTTAAAAGATAAAACACTTGGCAATAAATCACTAATTGACAAATTTTCGCTAATAAGTAAAAATATCATAAGAAATGAAATCCATATGTAACACTGTAAAAATGGAGGAGTTTTCATAAAAATTATGAAAAAGTTGTAAAAGTTGGTATGGTATGTTTATGATATGTATCATATCAACAACTTTCCTCAATTTGTGATTATATTTCCTTCTAAATGTTTTTTTTTTAATTTTATAAAAATTATAAACAGTGATTTTGTTATAATGAAAAAACAATTCAAACTATTATTTTTACTAAAATGTACTACTGAAGAACTTGTAACCTATTCTAAAAATAACTGTATTTAAAAAAAAAAATTTAAAAATACTTTGATTAAATAGAAAATGTTTATTCTAAATTAAGAGAATTATTTTATAAAAAGTTTGTTTCATTACTGTGTTATCATCAATATGCTAGCAACTTGTGTTTGAATTATCTTCTGTATACAATTTTCACATGGTTTGTTAAGGTAAAAATTATAAATTAAGTTTCAAATTCAATCTTTGTATATTCCAATTTGAAAATTAACAAATTTAGAACATTTACTTATCTTGAAAATATTGATGATGGTTGATACGGTACAGTATTGATCAGGGCTATGGAGTCGGAATCGTGGAGATGGAGTCAGTAAAAATATACCGACTCCAACTCCTAAATAAAACTATTTCAAAATAATTTTATTTTATAATATTGAATTTTTTAATAGTTTTTTAAATAATTTTTGGGCAATAAATTAAAAAAAAATCAAATGTTTACCAATTAAAAACTATTGATATAAAAAATAAAATATTAATTACTATTTATGTCAGTATTGGAGTCGGACAGTAGAAAAAAAGGAGTCAGAGTGAGAGTTGAAGATTTGAGGTACCCACTCCACAACCCTGGCATTAATATCATGAGACAGTGGTTTAGTGTCCTGGATTTGAGAGTGATCACTTCAAGAGGCTGAACAAGAAAGGGCACCTCTTTCACTGGACACATTTTTGGCCTAAGAACCAAAGATTACATAGACATTTTGACAGATATTAATTGCACTTTATGTTGGAAAATAAAATTTTAATGGTTCGAGATAAGTACTAACCACTTGCATCCACTTATTTTTCATTGAAATCATAGGTGGAGTTAGGAGGAGTCTTTGGGGGGGGGGGGGGGGGCGCTAACCACACCTAAAAGTTTTAATAGCACCCTCCAGCAGTTATTCAAATGTATATTGCTATTATATTGCATCTAAAATCATATGGACCAAAGAGCTTCAACATCTCCAAATTAAAAATGTTAGCTCTGATTATGACTGAAAGTATTTACAAAGCATTTAGTCATTATTTTAGATTAAAAACATGAAATATTTTAAGAACAATGCTTGCATCCTATAATGGATGTCATTGGTTTTTAAATAAAAGTCACATGTATTTTCTAACTTTTTAAAATGTTATTATGTTTTAATAATGTTTTTCAATTTTCAAATAAATAAATAAATAAGAGGCTTCACATGGTATGTTAAATTAAAATTTAATAGGTCTTGGATGTCTAATGATTGAAATAATCAGCAAATTTTATACAACATGTTAGAAATGTCGTACACACAGACATTTCTGTAAAATGATCGATTTGCTTTCAGAGTGGCTTAATACATGTAGATCTATCAAAACCCAAGCGTTAGATTTTTCACCCCATCACAATACTTTCTCTTTACATATACTATGTATTGTAGAGAAAGTAAAATGACAAAGTGCTCAGTTGCACTCACTAATACATTACCATATCTCACCAAATTATAGTATTTACAAAATAAAACTTTTAATATAATTATAAATTACATGCTCTTTTCCCATCAGATTATTCGATAAGTTTAAATATAGAAAATCATTTAAAATATCAATAAAATCTTTCATAAGCAATGGGTAAATAATTAAAAGGAGTAAGACATAAAATATGGTGTTTTAATTAATACTGGTTAATAAAGGTATGTATTTAAAACAGTATAAGATATTAACATAATAATGAACAATATAAAAATATAGATGTAAATACACAAATAAAAATTCTAATTTTTTATTAAAGCATTAATATGATGGATATTTTTTATTTATTCTATAAAAAGAAATAATTAAATTATATTGAAAACTGAACTAATTTGTATAACTAAATGTAAACACATTATTTTACGAATAAAAATAAAACCCCTCAAAAACTTTTAATTTTTTCATTTTTAAGCAGTAATATATTTTTATTTCTATATAAATCACAATGTAGGTATACTAAAACATTAAAAGAAAATTAAAATAAAGTGCGAATTCATAAATGTGAAATTTTCTAAATAAAATCTTAAATTTCAAATTCTACTATTTAAATATTTGTAATAGATTCAAATTAGTAAAATGACACACTGTACCAGATTTATTATGATTGTTTCGAGAAAATATTAGAATTATAACATGATAGGCTGAACAAAAGTAAAATACGAAATTTTGCCTTTCTTCCTTCATGATGAGATTTACTTTTTTTACGTCTGAATTATTTCATTTCAGCAAACATAGTGTTTATTATCTAAAGACTTTGGCGAGTAGCTTTAATAGTTAATAGCTAAATTATAGGGCATCTGACATTTTTGATACAGAATCATAAATTAAACTTTTAATAAGTGAAAAAGTAAAGCTTGATAAGAGGTATATTTATTTTTTTACTTTTTGTTTTTTAAGAGTTTTGTGTGTATTATGTTTTTCTCCATGACATTTTGAATTAATATCATACAGAAATGTAAAACCAGGGTTTCACAGTAATAACCAAATTGCATAATGCCATAAATTTAGTTTCATTGTAATTTAGTTATTATATTTCATTATATTCATAACCTTGTTAAAATATACAGCATGAAACTGCTTGTTAATTTTGGGTCCCTAGTTTTAGCATGTCTCCCCAAATTATTTTATCACACTCTGCTATTACATGTGATAAACTATAATTTAAATTAAGAAATATATATAAAAAAATATATTTTATTATTGTTATTCTTTTTACTGTATTGTCTACATCAAATATGAAATAAAATATTGCAGAGCATTCTGATATTATACAAACAGTAAATACATATTAACAGTAAAATATCTAAATATTCTTAAATAAGAATTAATTGAGAATATTTTATTTGCATCATGTGAGGCATTAAAAAATAATTTGATATGGATAAGCTTAAATGACATTTCGCAAAGAAAAGTAAAGGATATAAATAACAAAATTTAGATTTAACATTAAATCCTTATGTTAAATTAATTCGATAAATTAAAAAAAATCATTATCAAATTGCAGAAATTATAAATTGTAAAATATAAAAATAATATTAAAATACAATTACTTTTGGGTTTCATCAATTTCTGGAGTTGTAGTTCCTCCACTAAAGCCCCAAATTACCGAGTCTGTATTTCGCATTAGTTCTTCTTTACTGCAAAATGAAATTAAATACAAATTATTATAATCAAACATACTTGACTTCATTATATAAAATTAAACAAAAAATGTTAGAGTTGAAATAGAAATGAATAAATTGGTAAATAAGATTATAAATTTTTGGTTAAGCCATAATTCATACAAGATAAAAATCAATTAATCTAAAATTGAAAGCATAATAAATGATGATATAACATCTATTAAACTTATTTACTTAGTTTATCATTATAAATTTACTTCATTTTTATAAAAATTTGTTCAAACTGCTGCCATTTTGATAAAGGTATTGCAAATTTTTGGTTAGGTATAATTCACACAAGAAAAAAATCAATTAATTTAAAATTGAAAATATAATAATTTACAATATAAGATTTTTAAAGTTATTTACTTAAATTTCCTGAAATGTATTTCATTTTTATAAAAATGTACTCAAATTAATGTAAAAATTACACTGCAATAAAAAATACAACATTAATAACAGCATAAATAGTTTATTTAAAGTACAATAATAATTGAGGCAGATGTGCTCATCTTACACTGGTGTGGTTACTCTGTCTATTTATCCTGAAGAAGGAAACTTCATTTTGCCTTTGAAACTGGTTGCTACTTTTAATCCTCTTTTATGCTGTTATTAATGAAGTATTTTTATTGTGTATTGTTTCATTTTGTTATGTGACTACCTTGCAATAATTTTATTTAATCAATATAGGCAAAGAATGCTATCATAGTATCATTAAAAATAAACTCATAAAAATAACTAAAATATTAAACTTTTAATAAACTGTAAAAAACTACTTGAAATTAAAGCACAAAATTATAATAAATAAAAAGAATAACATTTATATTCAAATAATAATTGAGTAACTATCTCATGTAATATGTCGTGTAAAATTATAAACAACTTATGGATAAATTTAAATGTAATGTGAAATTTAAAATCATAAATTTAGCATTTACATTTAAGAAATGAAATATAAAAAGCACTCTGTCTTGTCTTGCTAGTCCAGAAATGCTGTAAAGATTTAAAAGTATCACACATCAATGTTTGACACATTGTCAATCTGCATGATAGTATTGATTGATGGAATGCCATATATATTAAGTGAAATAAAAATAAGTTTAATTATAATCTGCGTCAGAACCCTAGATACATTAAAAATACCGATTATTGTATTAAATACAACATTCTGAAGTTAACGCAAATCGTTAAATAGAAAACATGAAATAGTAAAAGGGTAAAAGTTTATGAAACAATAAAAAAAGAGGCGCATCCTTTTATACAAATAATAATATCATATTGACATAAATATCCAATCCACACTAGATTATTTGGAAGAATACTTACAAATAACAAAATACACAGGTAATCTTTAATTACTCCAATGATTTTTTAGTCAAGTACCAATCTTTCTATACCAGCTTTTAGATCGTTCCAAATGTTCAAAAATCAAACATCCACCTTTAAAACGTGACATCTGTAGTAAAGGTATGGAATTTGACTATACACATACAATTTTTCCAGCCGCTTCCTTCCTCTGAAAATTCACTACAACTACTGTTCAAATCCCATTCATGGATACAGGATGTCGGGAATACCAGCAATCGTTCTTCCTGTGATAAATCCGAAACGAAGACTGGATAGAATTTTATGAAAGTAATAGAATATCTTGGGAGATAAGTAATGAATTAGCGTATTTCGATAAGTGAAAACGAAAGAATACTCACCTAATAGACGGTGCCATGTTTATGAGAGGATATCTGTGATGTTACAAAGTAGGGTTGCTAGAGTCGTTTGGCGATTTTCTATATGCATTTGATTTCGCCAAGCGCAATGGCGCTACAGTTTTTGTAGTGCGTTGCTGGATGCATTTTATGTAAAAAAAGGAACAAAAAAGTACTCCAGCTCCAGCGTACAAATAGGATTAAAATACTCTGAAAATTCTTGGGAAAGAATAGATATCAGAAATTTTTTTAAGAAATATTACCGCTATGTGTACCCAAGAGGTGTATACAATACATTACTGTTGTTCTTAAGGGAGAAGATAAATTACCAACATTTGAAGTATTTACATTGAAATTTATAATAATTTAATTTGTTTGCTGAATTTGGAAGGTTAAAACAATAGTCTTTGGTGAAATATCTCTTTAACCAATGAGCCAAAATATCCCTTTTATTCTCAGGTATACCCACTTTCAGGCATATCAGTTTTTAGAGGCTGTGTTAGTCAGGGTGTCCTATAACAATTTAGCAATGATTCAGTTTTCAATAGGTTGCTATAGGCTTTTGGAAGGTCTGAAAGACATTAAAAAACATTTTCTGCCTTCTGGAGGAGGGGGGGGGGGGGGGTTGAAATCCGCCACCGTAAGTTTCTGTCCTGTGGCTGATACTATAAGTATGCAAAAATTCAATCTTCTGGGTCACCGAGGAGATTCTGAAGGGTCTGTAAATAACTAAAAAACAATTTTCCGCCTTCAGGGGGAGAAGGGAATAGAAAATCCATCCCCATCAAGACGTTGTCCTGTGAACGATGTTATAAACGTGCAAATATTCTGCTATCTATGTCACCAGGGGCTTCTGGATGGTCTGAAAAGACTTTAAAGAACTCCCTTTTCACTGCATCTGGAGGACGAAAGGGGGGGGGGGGCTTATGTCCTATAGATGATACCATACGTGTGAAAATATTCAGTCTCCCAGGTCGTGGGGGGGGGGGGATTCTGGAGGGTCTGATAAGTCTTTTAAAGAAATTCCGTTTTCTTTGAGTCTGGAGGGGGGGGGGGAGTAGAAAATTTGGGTCCATTAGGCTATGTGCTGCGGATAATAGTATAAGTGTTCAAAGATTCAGCCTTCCAGGTAACCGGGGGGGGGGGGGAGCTTCTGGAGGGTCTGAAAGACTCTCTAGTCCTAATATTAGACAATTTATATAGAGATTATCTATAGAGGATAAGACACAATGATAATTCTTCCTGAAAAAAGGATAAAGGAAAAGGATAACTGCTCTGTACATGATAAGGATGTAAGGGTGAAGATAATAATTGTTAATTCAATAAAATTGTATTAGAATGCTTTATCAGAATCGATGTGCCTAATTTGTGGTCTTGACTATCGTAATGTAATCTTAAAGACCAAGATATTTCTCTTTCCCCTTGCACCAAATTTCCAGAAATCCATCTTAATGAGTTTAACATGGAGCGGTTTTCGAAGCATAAGAGGTCATAGGTCATGCCGAACTTCAATGTGTCAGACAAACAGAAACAGGGTGTTTTACTTTCCCTACAACACATGGCAATGTTTAGTCAGCGACTTAACTATGAATTTTAGTTCTTTAAGCAAATTAGGTAAAAAGGTCTCCGCCAAAATTTTAGCCCCTTCCCCCCATTTTAGTTTTTTTTATTATTATTATTTTTTTTTTTTTTTTGGGGGGGGGAGAGGATTTGAGGAGATCAAAATTTAAGTTTTGGTCCCTTTTGGCCCCAAAATGTAACAGCATTTCAAAAAATATTTTTGGGGCTCATTTTCACATGTGAAAAAATATTTTTTTTTTGGTTTTGGGAAAAATAAAATTTGGGGTGACCAAATATTTACTTGTGGTCCCTTTTGGCCCCTAGAAAATAAAAACATTTAAGAAAATGCTTTTATTTTTGGGGATCCATTTCCATACGTGAAAAAAAAAAAAAATTGGGGGGTATTTACTTTCATTTCTCTTCTTTTTCTTTTGTACTTCTTCTTTTAAAGTCCTATTAGTTCTGCTTAAATTTTTGTCAACCATAGGTAATTAAATGAAAATTATTTTCAAATGTCTTAAAATTACCCGAGAAATTATTCACTGTTTCAGCCTATATTATAAATCCTTTAGAAATTTGACCATTTACAGTTTATATGCTATTCCCTGCGGTTTCGTTAGAACGAACCCCGAATTTTTCAAATTTAGTATGTCATTTTCATTTGTTGTTAATAAATAAATGAATATTTTAAGCAAATGTTTTTCGGCAATTATCATGAAAAATCTGATGTGAGCAGCACATGACTTTCTCTGCAAATTCAAATTCATTTTTTATTTCATTATGCATTAAATTGAGTTTAATTGCAGAAAATAACCTGGATACTTTTCTTATATTCTACCCAATTTGCATTTTTATTGCATTTTTGTTTCATTTGGAACTTTAAGTTCTTTATCTCTTCAAAATTCCAAAAAACTAAAATATCGCGAAAACGATTCAAAACTTGCCTTAAGAAAAAATACTTAATATTTTTCAACAATTTTAGTCATTTATTTGGGATTTTCACTATTAACTTATCTATAAAACTATACCTCTGTGGGACATTTCGGAAAAATTCGACTATAATTTCAAATACTATAATATCAAAATCTAATCAGCATCAGAATAACTCAGAACATCAAGGACATAAAATCAGGTAGCATAAAAACACACGGAACATAAAATCAGAACATCGAAGGTCTAAACTACTAAGTTTTAAGAAATTTCGTTAAATAGTTTTTTAATTACAATAAAAAATGTCTTCAGTTCCTCAAAATTAAAAATTTAAATGTCTTGAGAATGGTTCATCTTAAAGTAATGGGGTTGGTTTTAATCTTTTGTCGCCAAAAATTACGTATAAAACAAGCTTTTAATTGATATATTTGAGCATATATGTAGTATTTTATTTTAGATGGGCTATTTTGGATTTGGAGGGCCATTTTGCAAAAAAAGGCAAGCAGATTTTTTTTCCGAATCGTATCAAAACCAGCGACACGGTATCCCACAAATCTCACAGCAAAGATCGCCACATGTTTGATAATGACGTTGTAGTCACGTGACACTTGGGTCACAATGTGACATCATATTTATGACTTCTATGCGACGTTAAGTATTAGTAACATTTTAACTTCATTGTGACTATATTCTGTGACGTTTCCACAATTTAATTAACACGTAACAATGTGACGATATTATACAATGGCAATTACAATGTGACGTCACAAAGAAGTTAATATACTACGTCACAAATGACCATGAAAATGACCAAAATGACTTCGCTGTGACCTCAATATGACATTGTCGAGACATACTGCGACGTCCTGTGACTTCCCAAAGTCACAGTGTGACGTAAATCTTACGTCACTGTGAAAAAAAATGCTGTTAGGCAAGCGACTTATCTACTGAATTTTGTGTAATTTGGTCAATTAGTTTGTCAGCTAGTGTGGATATATACAATTTTTTGCGGGCCATTTCACAAAAGAAAGGCAGCTTCATTTATCCCAAATCTTACAAAATCGAATCAGCACCAGGGTCACCGACAAGTGACTTACCTGTAAAATTTTATGAAATTTAGTCCATTACTTGAGTTAAGAGTAGATACATACATTGCACAGACAGACACACAGACTCTCTCTCTCTCTCTCTCACACACACACACACAGAGAGAGAGAGAGATACACACACGCAGACACATACACAGAGAGAGAGACACACACAGGCACACATACACAGAGACAAACACACAAAGATACACACACAAACACACACACAGACGTCAAGCTAAAAATAGTTTTTCGTGTTCTAGAGGTATTATTCGCCGCTGTGCTGTAAAAAATTACACGAAGAACAAGTACTTTATATATTTAAGAAATTTTAGTCGTTTATTTCACAATTTTTGTGAGCCATTTCGAAAAAAAAACGTTCGATTTTTACTTTCCCTGCAATACATGGTAATGTATAGGGAAAGTATTAGAATCATGTCGAAAATCGCAACTCGAGTTTTCAACGGATCTACACGTTTCAAGACCTCTAGAATACGAGAAAACCATTTTTAGCGTGACGTCTGTGTGTCTGAGTGTCTGTCTATGCAGATTTTGTATCCACTCTAACTAAAAAACTAATAGTCCGAATTTCACAAAATTTGGCAGGTAAGTCACTTGTAGGCGAGTGGATCCGTCTGGTGCTAATTAGTTTTGGGTACGATTCGGGATAAAAGAACCCGCCTTTTTTTGCGAAATGGCCAGCAAAAATCGTTAAAATCTAAACTAAAAAGCTGCATATGCTCAAATATATCCATTAAATGCTTGTTTAATATGTAATTTTTAACGAAGAAAAGAATAAGACCAACCCCATTACACTAGGACTAGCCGTTCTCGAGATATATTAGTTTTTTTTTTTATTTTCTCCACGTCACCTTTGAAAATAAGTCCAGTTATCAAATGAGAACGAATATTGAATTAAAAGTGAATTAAATTTAATTAAAATAAAGAGAACGTGGATATAAGTCTGCAGAGAAAGTCATGTGCTGCCCACATCAGATTTTTTTTTTTTTCGAATCATGCCAAAATCTAAGCAGCTTCAGAATTACCCTGAAGGGACGTGATTAATAAATTTTAAGAACTTTCATTAATAGTTTTTTCACTGCAGTGAAAAACGTGTTTAGTTCCCAAATTTAAAAAAACTTAAATATCTCGAGAATGGTACATCTAGAGTAATGGGATCGGTCTTATTCTTTTCGTAGCCAAAAATTGAGTATAAAACATATATTTATTTGATATATTTGTAGTATTTTATTTTAGATCTTGGCGAGTTTTGCTGGTCATTTCGCAAAAAAGGCAGATTCTTTTTTTTTTTATTTCGAATCTTACCAAAATATTGCCAGCACCACGGTAACTCACAAGCAACTTAAGTACCCAATTTTATGAAATTTGGTCAATTAGTTTCTCAGAGCTGATACAAACGATTTTTACGAATCAATTCTAAGAAAAACAGTAGGTTCTTTTTTCCCGAATTGTACCAAAATCTAATCAGCACCAGGGTAACCCACACGTGACTTACATATCGAATTTTGTGAAATTTTATCAATTAGTTTTTGAGCTAGAGTGGATACATTCACTGCACAGGGGGGAAAAAAAATTAAAATAGATTTTTCGGATTTTAGAGTTCCGTGTAAATCCGTTGAAAACTTGAGTTGAGAATTTTAACACGATTCCAATACTTTCCCAATAGATTACCATGTATTGCAGAGAAAGTAAAAAATATTTGATGAAACATCTTGGCAGGTATATTAGAGTCATTCGTGCATTGATCTGGTGATGATCAGATTTTGGTATGATAGGAAAAATTTAGCATGTTTTTGCGAAATTGCCCGGAAAACCATCAAAATCTGAAGTAAAAGATTAAACATGCTTAAAAATATTTATTAAATGCTTACATTATACGTAATTTTTGCATTATACATTTATTTTCCAGGCGTATGTGTGTGTGTGGGGGGGGGGGGGGACTTATAAGGCTTGCTTAAGTCTTCGGAGATTTTAAACTAGTCAGACTGACTAGTAACACTGATTAGTAACACTGATTAGCTTAATGTTCGCTTATGTAATCTTGAAAGTCCAGGGGTGCAAGTTCCTCTCTTCCTCTATGGGCGCCCATGGCCATTGTTCATTTGAAGACCTGCTATTTATAAATAAAGGAACATAACCGGATATACTTTTGAGACTGGAAATTAAAAACAAGGTCCATTATATGGAGGTGTCCGCTATTTGGAAGCGTCCGTTATGGTTTTACTGAAAAGGTTTTTAAATGTACATTGCATTTCAATGTCAACACAACAACGAACAATTTCAATAGTGGAACACGAGTCTCTGGTGAGGGTTATGACCCCTAGAACCATCTCCTTCATAATGCCTCTGTACTACTATGCTACAGTACTACAGTAAGCCTCTATTCTAGGCATTGTAGTACTGCTGTACTTTTTCTCTTCAATCGTATCTTCATAACATCTTCGATGAGAATCTTTTAACAGTAAAGACGGTATTATTTTTTTTTTTTCTTCACTCAAACTCGCCAAATGAGCGATAAATATTAAGATGTAGTAACCGATTTTCTCGTGAAAGCGCAGGCGCCAACTAAGAATGAATTCTCATCCTACGCATCCACCCGCTTTTGATCAATGAAAGTGTCCGATGAATGGTTTCGAATCACAACCATTATTTTGATCTGTTATTTATTCTTTCTGTGTTCCTTTTTATTTTCTCCTTTCTGTTCTATCAACATGAATGGCCGCAAATGGGTCGATTTAGGTTGCTGGTAAAACATTGCCACACTTATAAAGAGGGAAAGTTGAGATTTATTTATATATTGATAATAAAATTTTGAGAAGCAAGGTTGACTTTAAACAGTTGGGGGAGATGTGGAATGGTACTAGTGTTTCAGCATAAGGCGGTGAAATTTATATCGTTCAATGAATGGGTAAAATGGTGTTTGGTCGAAAATTTATCGAATAGAAATTTGATTGGGAAGGTACATTTCAGAGACCTCCTGAACACATTTGGAGCATTTTCCGAATGATGTTCGTAGGCGCTAGGCGGACTCCTTATGTGTGTGTGTGTCAGATACGTAAGGGGGGGGGGGGGGGGGATACAAAAAGTCAAGAATGAAGGTACGCTATGAAGTTTTATGTACATATACAACATGTAAAAATCCATAACTGAATAGAATTTTGTTTTTTTTTTCTTTTTTTAATCCCCTTAATTAGAACTCGAATTATTCACGGAGTCAATGAAGTCAAAAGTGTTTTAAGATCCCCTGAACACATTTCGAATTCTTTCGGGAAAATATCCGTATAGGTATTAGTGTAGCCAGAAAAAAAATTAACTAAGTGGCTCAACTCGACTTTCTCATACCAAAATTAATTTCTAGTAGCTTTTTTTTTTTTTTTTTTTTTTCAAATTTTACATGAAAAATTTAAAAAAAAAACAGGATTACGGGTCCAAATGATTACAATTATAGCGTGTTACTCTTAACTTTAAAGGGCTTGAAAAAAGCTTTCGATTGATACCAAACTTGACGATGTACCCCCTCCCTGGGTGTTGTTGTTGTTGTTGAGACCCAGACCGTCCGACCTACCAGAAAGGTGTAAGGTAACTGTATGGACGGCCGGGAAGTGCCACCCAATTTAGACCGGAACCCAGTGGGGGAGGCATCCACAGGGACCGTACCCTCCTTCCCCTACCACCAACCTCTCGGAAGGACTTACGGACCCACATGTTTAACGTGATCGTACTCCGCATGAACACGGCGGCATTTTGTGGTAGCGTGCAAACCCTCCCTGGGTGTGGAATAACTTGCTCCCCAAGGGGGCTAATAGTCATTACTAACACAAAAATTGTATCGCGGCTATTTTTCACTATAATTATTGAAACTATAAAGTCTCGTGATCATTAAGCCATAAATAAATCCTTTTATGCATGATTATGTAAAATTCTGTCTTATGGTGCCATGTTAAAAAATATATATAGTTTTAAACAAATTTCGAAGTTTTTGCTCGAATTTAAAAAAATTCTTTCTAATTCTAGATTTTTTTTATAACAAAGCCAGATATTAAGTTTCGCAAAAATCCATTAATATTTGTGGTCGCTATCGTGCACACAAGAAATCAACCACAGACGTACAGACAGACAGATTGACTGATTGACATTACTCCAAAAGCAGTCAAGACTTGTTGAGGAGGTCTTAAAACGTATATTGGCATCGAAATCATGAAATCGAAAATTTTCGTGAAAACAAACAATACTTGTTGTTGTTGTTGTCGTCGTGTCCCTAACATTACATTTAAGGAAGAATGTGTGCATTGCTTCTGTTTAGTCTAATGACCCGGGGCACCCGAAGGTAGAAGTCTGACTTCAAACAATACTTTCCCAATACTTATGAGAAAGTGAAAGTTGAGAGAGAGGGGTTAGTAACTAGCTATTTTGTTTTCCATTACCTCAAATATTATTTCTCTAAACTTCAATGGGTTTCAATGAGGAGGGCAATCTATGGCACTTAATCATATGACCTCTTTTCGGCAACGCCACTGTAGATGAACATTTATTTACACGTGGTGTGTTTGTATGTCTGTGAGGTGTGTGCAAGATAGTTTAAGAACGAATACAGGTATCGCTATGAAATTGTATGTACAGTTATTAAAAGAAAAAAATGAATTAAGTAGAATTTATATAAATCACGTAAAAACAGAAATTTATTCGGAATTCAAGATACAGTATTAGTTTCCTTCGACTAATTCTTTTTCCTTCTTTCTGGGCTTTTCTTTTATTTTTCGAAATTTCTCCTGGCAACAATTATCTTCAGGGGTCATATAATACAACTATTTTTCGACAGACGCGACGTGTTGGTACTGGTGCTCTTTTTTTTCTCTTTTTTTCCTTTCTTTAAAGCAAGTTGATATTTCATTTCAACCTCTTTATGCTGGGTTCTCATATTTGATACTTTTGCGTGAAGTCTGTGGTCGGACTATCCAGATGAAATCGGGGGGAAAAAATAAAAGTGCTCTAGCTGTAAACATTTAGTGAGTTACTCGCAGCGCTTTAAAAGCCTATAAAATGAAACAAATGCGTCTGAATAAAACAAATAAACTTATTGAACTTTACTGGAGTTTTATTTGCAAAACGTTAGTTGCTCTTCCGATTTTTGAAATCGGAGCTCAATATCCCATAGTACACTGAATCCATGCTAGTCGTACAGGGTCTCTTCCTCCGACATCTTTACACTAACATACAGGGTTGGTTTGTTCAGGCGCCTTTGTACCAACGATCTTCGTACTGGCTAGCCGACTCTCTACTTTTGAGCTACTGAGACGAAATTGCAAGCTCTTGTTGTCAAAGTGGATTTAACAAAGTCACCACTGAATACAGTTTATGACATCATGAAATACAATGTTATAGGTGCCAAGAATAGGGCCTTTCAAACTACTGATCCGCTACTGGATTTATCTCTCGAGATGTTCTCTAGAAATTATTCTTTCTACAAAAAGTGAAACATTTTCTGAAGAATTAAAGGATTTTCATGAAACCAGGGTCGTAGCTAGGCAGGGACCGTAGGGGGCTAAGCCCCTACCCTGATAAAAATATTAAATTTTTAGTAATGATATGAAATTTTATCCAATATATCATCCAAATTGTGTATAAAAAATTTTCTTTGATACGTTTTTTTATAAATTACTTTGTTTTAAAGATTTTTTTAATTTAGCTGAATTTATGGTTATAGTATTGATGATCAATTTATTTGCACATTTAATTTAAAAATATTTAAAAATGAAGACAATATTATTTGGATGCTTTTGTATTATTGCGGGGTTCACTGTTATACGAGTTAAAGGCTAACTGATAAGTAGTTAATATCAAGCGTTAATTTATATTAACTTTCCGAAATTTTCTTCAATTAATTAACAGCTTTGCTACCAGTTAATGTTTGTTAAAATCAATCGTAATTATTATATGTTTATATAGATATTAATGTATAGTATCTATAGGGATTTTCTTAATCAACTTTTAACTTACAAATCTAAATATGCAATTATTTGTTAATAATAATAAATCATATGGATTGAAATATAAAAAAAGTCTGATGTGGGCAGCACATGACTTTCCTTATATAATGCAATGAATTTACTACTTTTACAGTAAAAAAAAAGTTATTCTTATAGTAGATACTTATATTATTTCCAAGATATTCAATTTTCGTCACCTAATCTTCATTTTCATTGATTTAGTGCCATTTCTATCCATTTGGCGAGATTGACGTTAATTTGGCAACATTTTAAAAATCGCCAAGTTGGCGACATTCCGCCAAATTCGTCGCCAAAATCGCGCTAAGCGTTATGGACTGAGAAATGAGTTATTCCTATAGCAGATAAATGACTATTGGCGTTCAAATACGAAAGTATTACTCAAAGTATCTTTTCTCATAAATGGAACGAGCTAGATCCACGAGAATGATGTCACCCAATTTATCGCATGATATTACATATGAAAAGTGAACATGTTTCTCAAAAGTTAATATTTTTTTCTAATTTATGGGTTTTTTGATAAATGTATTTGAAAAATCTGCAATATCCCGAGAACGGTTCATGCTAGTGTTCTAAAATTCATGTCAATCGTTTTCTAAGGAAAAATTACATAAGAAATGTCTATTTCCGTAACTTTATTAAAAGTTTTGATTTTTTGATGATTTTTTCAAAATTTCACTCGAAAATTTAGGGAGGTTCTGAACATTCGATTGTGTTTAAAAATAATAGGCTTCCAGTATTCACGGATTGTAATTTTTGTACCAAATTTCATTCGAATCGCTCCATTCGTTCGTGAGATATCTCACGAACACAGACATCAATTCAAAAATGTTCGATTCGTGATCAGGGATGCTTGAAACGTGCTCTCCCGTCGAAAACTTGAATTCGAATTTTCGACCCGTCACAATACTTTCCTTATACATTATACTACGTATATAAGGAAAGTAATAATATCAACTATTATGATTAATAAACGTCACTGATTAACTGTGTTTTTAGCGAGCCCCTTCTTCAAAACTGTTGACCCCCCCCCTTGAATATCACTCCAGCCCCCCTTCAATTTTGTCTCTGGCTAATTTGGATATTGATAAGGTTTATACAGAATTGTTTTAAAGTGAATCTGACTATACACACCTAAATTTGGTCCAATTTCGTGCATGATTAATTTTTTTTCTACTCTTTAAGGCGCCACTGTTATGTAGATTTTTATTTTATTTTATTTTATTTTATTCAATTTACGTGGCAACTACAGATGAAATCCAGTTACAGTAGCCACACAAGAAATTAAAAAGTACAGAACATAGGCGAACAGCATATGTAGGAGAGAATATTAAAAAATAATTTTTCCCCTGCATAGTTTGTGTTTAACATTTTACTTTCCCTACAATACATGGTATAGGGAAAACGTTGGAATGGTGTCGAAAATCGCAACTCGAGTTTTCGACGGATCTACACGTTTCGAGACCTCTAGAATACGAAAAAACCATTTTTAGCGTGACATCTGTGTGTGTGTTTGTGTGTCTGTCTCTGTGTGTGTCTGTTTGTGCAATGTATGTATCCACACTTATCTCAATATATTAAAAAATATTTTTCGCAGATATCTTTCGACAGTTTTATAGAACACGAAAAAAATATTTTTAGCATGACGTCTGTGTGCGTCTCTCTCTCTCTCTTTCTCTGTGTGTGTGTGTGTGTCTGTGTCTGTCTGTGTGTCTCTCTGTATGTGTGTATGTGTATGTGTGTCTGTCTGTGCAATGCATGTATTCACTCTAACACAAAGACTAATTGACCCCATTTCATTAAATTTTATAAGCAATTCACTTATCGGTTATCTTGGTGCTGATTAGATTTGGGTACAATTCGGTGAAAAGGAACATGGTTTTCCTTTCAAAATGGCATACAAAAATCGTCAAAATCCAAAATAATAGACTACATATGGTGAAATATATGAACTAAATGCTTGTTTTGTACGTAAATTTTGACGATGAAAAAAATAAGGCCAACTCCATTGCAATAGGACCAGTCATTCTCGAGATATTTTATTTTTCTGTATTTTTGCTATTTCCGCCTTTCAAAATACGGCCCGTTGCCAAATGATACCCGTTACCAGCCCCTCTTGAATTTTATTTCTGGCTGAAACCTGCATGGAACTGGGTGAGAATTTAATAGGTAACAGAAAAAAGCCTATTGATTTGCCCCAGCGTCGGTTTACAAGAAAGCTCTAAATTTTGTTAACACATCATATTCTTTTACTACATGTAAGCCTCTATTATGAAGGAATGGAAACCTATTATCGGTAGGTTTTCCGACTATAATGTAATTTCTGTACTCGTTTAATGTACATTTTTACTTTCCTTATATACAATAATGTATAAGAAAAGTATTGTGACGGGGTCGAAAATTCGAAATCGAGTTTTCGACGGGAGAGCACGTTTCAAGCATCACTGATCACGAATCGAACAGTTTTAAAGTGATGTCTGTGTGTGTGTGTGTGTCAGTGAGTCTGTGGAGACGATAACTGAAGAACGAATGGACCGATTCGAACGACATTCGGTACAAAAATTACAATCCGTAAACACTGGAAGCCTATTGTTTTTATACGCAATCGAATGTTCAGAACCCCCCCCCCCCTAAATTTTCGAGTGAAATATTGAAAAAATCGTCAAAAAATCAAAACCTCTAACAAAGTTACGCAAATAGACATTTCTTATGTAATTTTTCATTAGAAAACGATTGACATAAATTTTAAAACGCTAACATGAACCGTTTTCGAGATATTGCACATTAAAAAAAAATATCAAAAAATCTTATAAAATAAAAGAAAAATATTTCCTATTGAGAAACATGTCCACTTTTCATATGTAATACCATGCGATGAATTTGGTGACATCATTCTCTTGGAACTAGCTCGTTCCATTCACGAGAAAAGATACTTTGAGAAATACTTTTGTATTTGAACTCCAATAGTCATTTATTTGCTGTAAGAATACTACTGAAGAATAGCAAAAAACTTATCCAGTATTGTTTGTGCTAACGAGTCTGTGATTAGTTTACGTACATCCATTTCTAAATCATAAAACAGTCCATAAACTTTTTCTGATGCCCCTCTGTGTTCAAGAGTTTTTCTAATTATAGTTAGGGCTTCTCGCGACTGTTTGGCTGTAGGAAAATTTTCTTCTTGTGGAACGTCGTCTTCATTTTCTGAATTTCGTCTTCATTGCAAACATTCTGAATTTCCGCACTATGTCATCATCATTGTTTTCTTCAGATGTTTGTAAATTTTCGTCGATGTGAATCCATTCTTCGAAAGGTGCTTTAAATTCTTCTTCATCTTCTGCTGGTATGGCAACATTATTTTTCAAAAATCCTGCTTTACGGAAGCAATTAAAAATGCATATGTCAGAAACTTTTTTCCATGCGCCTGCGATCATATGGATAGCATCAAGCAAGGTTGTTTTCTTGCTTATTGACTACACGGAGGTGGAGAATCATACTTTTTAAGTAAACTTTGCTTTTCAAGCAAAGTAAGGGTTTGCGACATGCTTCACTAGCAAAACATAAAATGACTAACTAAAGCTGTACGAATCTTATTTGAGTGCATAAGCAAAGATGCCTTTCCTTATCAGTACGTTTCCTTAACTGCCAAAAGATTAAAGCTCGTTTCTTACTGGTTTGGGGTTGTACTCCCCAAGTCTTTCTGCGGAGAAATCCTCTGTCATCCTTTGTTACATAGCAAACTCCCACCCCCTCCCCGTACGCCCAGAGACAAGAGATAACAACTCGTCCTTCAGTTAACCTTAAACAAATCGATTTTTTTTTTTTACACCAGCGTCGCAAGGAAATCAACAAATTTTCTGTAGAAAACTGTTTCTTATAAGCGGAATCGTGTTTCTTATAAGCGACACAATTTTAATGTTAAAACGAAGTTTGTATTTGTTTCTGTCGTTTTGAGTCTTATAAACGGCTGTTTCTTATAACCGGCGGTCACTGTAATGTATTTCTCATAACGCTTGGCAAGATTCTGGCGACGAATTTGGTGAAATGTCGCCAACTCGGCGACTTTTTTAAATGTTGATAAATTAACGAAAAACTCGCCTAATGGATAAAAATGACGTTAAATCAATTAAAATGACGACTCATTGACAAAAATTCAATATCTTAGAAAGAATATAAATATCTACTATAAAAATAACCTATTCTTTTTTTACTGTAAAAGGAGTAAATTCATTGCATTATATAAGGAAAGTCATGTGCTGCCCACATCAGATTTTTTTCATAGGTGTGAGCAGGTAGATCATAAACTCCATTGGTTATTCATCTCCGCGCCTTTGCCTTAATGGAAATTACCATCGAGAAGGAATAGATAGAGGGGGCATGACGTCACGAAATTAACCGCAACATCAGAACATCGGAAAACACGTGACTGATATCCACTGCGCTCTTTATGCGTGCGTATTATAAATACTAATTTCTGCTGGAAAATATTACTTTCCTTATATACATAATGTATAAGGAAAGTATTGTGGTGTGTATAAGGAAAGTATTGGTCGAAAATTCGAATTCGAGTTTTCGACGGAGAGAGCACGTTTCAAGCATCCCTGATCACGAATCAAGCATTTTTGAAGTGATGTCTGTGTGTGTGTATATGTGTGTGTGTGTGTGTGTGTGTGTGTGTGTGTCAGTGAGTCTGTGGAGACGATAACTGACGAACGAATGGACCGATTCGAACCAAATTTGGTACAAAAATCACAATCCGTAAACACTGGAAGCCTATTGTTTTTATACGTAATCGAATGTTCAGAGCCCCCCTAAATTTTCGAATGAAATTTTGAAAAAATCGTCAAAAAATCAAAACCGCTAATAAAGTTACGCAAATAGACATTTCCTATGTAATTTTTCATTAGAAAACGATTGGCATAAATTTTAGAACGCTAACATGAACCGTTCTCGAGATATTGTACATTTTTCAAAAAAATTATGAAAAAGTCACATAAAAAAAAAAATTCCTATTGAAAAACATGTTCACTTTTCATATGTAATACCATGCGATAAATTGAGTGACATCATTCTCGTGGATCTAGCTCGTTCCATTCATGAAAAAATATACTTTGAATAATACTTTTGTATTTGAACGCCAATAGTCATTTATCTGCTGTAAGAATAACTTTTTTCTTAGTGCATAACGCTTGGCGAGATTCTGGCGACGAAGTTGGCGGAATGTCGCCAACTTGGCGACTTTTTTGAAATGTTGCCAAATTAATGAAAATCACGCCAAATGGATAAAAATGATGCTAAATCAATGAAAATGACGACTAATTGTCGAAAATTCAATATCTTGGAAAGAATATTAGTATCTACTATAGAAAAACCTATTTTTTTACTGTAAAAGTAGTAAATTCATTACATTATATAAGGAAAGTCATGTGTTGCCCACATCATATTTTTTTATGTTGTAATCATATTTTTCACATATTTTCCTACATATTATTACTTTCCTTATATACATATGATGTATAAGGAAAGTATTGTGACGAAGTCGAAAATTCGAATACGAGTTTTCGACGGCAGAGCACGTGCATCCCTGAACACGAATAGACGTTTTTGAGGTGATGTCTGAGTGTGTGTGTGTGTGTGTGTGTGTGTGTGTGAAAGTGTGTGTGTGTGTGTGTGTGTGTCAGTGAGTCTGTGGAGACGATAACTGACGAACGAATAGACCGATTCGAACGAAATTTGGTACAAAAATTACAATCTGTATACACTGGAAGCCTATTGTTTTTATAAGCAATCGAATGTTGAGAACCCCCCTAAATTTTCGAGAGAAATTTTGAAAAAATCCTCAAAAAATCAAAACCTTTAATAAAGTTACGAAAATAGTCATTTCTTATGTAATTTTTCATTAGAAAACGATTAAAATGAATTTTAGAAAGCTAGCATGGACCGTTCTCGAGATATTGTACATTTTTCAAAAAAATTGTCAAAAAATCATATAAAATTAAAAAATATATATTACCTATTGTTGAAATATGTCCACTTTTCATAAGTAATATCATGCAATAAATTGGAGGACATCATTCTCGTGAATCTAGCTAGTTCCATTCATCAAAAATATACTTTAGGTAATACATTTGTATTTGGATGCCCCCCCCCCCCCAATAGTCTGCTACAAGAATAACTTATTTCTAAGTCCATAACGCTTGTCAAGATTTTGGCGGAATGTCGCTAACTTGGCTACTTTTTAAATGGTGCCAAATTAACAAAAATATCGCCAAATTGATAAATACAACGCTAAATCAATAAAAATGACGACTAGGTGATGAAGTAATTACTAAAGTATTTTAATATATGGACTATATCGCTTATTGAGGATGCTATCAATATTGATGATTGTTTAGAGTTGCGGAGTAAGTTATAGTATAAGTGTAAGTTATAGTATAAGTTAATTGAGTATTTTGAAATAGTTTTACATGTTGTCATCCTGAAAATCGCCCTATGTACAATTCAACGATAAAAACATAGCGCCGCGGAACTTATACATTATTACTTTCCTTATATACATAATGTATAGGGAAAGTATTGTGACGGGGTCGAAAATTCGAATCCGAGTTTTCGACGGGAGAGCACGTTTCAAGCATCCCTGATCACGAATCGAACATTTTTGAAGTGATGTCTGTGTGTGTGTGTGTGTGTGAGTGAAAGCATGTGTATGTGTGTGTGTGTGTCAGTGAGTCTGTGGAAACGATATCTCACGAACAAATGGAGCGATTCGAATGAAATTTGGTACAAAAATCACAATCCGTGAATACTGGAAGCCTATTGTTTTAAACATAATCGAATGTTCAGAACCCTCCTAAAATTTCGAGTGAAATTTTGAAAAAATCATCGAAAAATCAAGACCTTTAATAAAGTTACGCAAATAGACATTTCTTATGTAATGTTTCCTTAGAAAAAGATTGACATAAACTTTAGAACTTTAGCACAAACCATTCTCGAGATATTGCACATTTTTCAAATAAATTTATCAAAAAATCCCATAAATTAAAAAAAAAATTATTAACTGTTTAGAAACATGTTCGCTTTTCATATGTAATATCATGCGATAAATTGAGTGACATCATTCTCGTGGATCTAACTCGTTCCATTCACGAGGAAAGATACTTTGAGAAATACTTTTGTATTTGAACTCCAATAGTCATTTATCCGCTGTAAGAATAACTTATTTCTCCGTCCATAACGTTTGGCGAGATTTTGGCGACGAATTTAGCGAAATTTCGCCAACTTGGCAACAATTTTAAATGTTGCCAAATTAACGAAAATCTCGCCAAATGGATAAAAATGACCCTAAATCAATGAAAATGACGACTAATTGTAGAAAATTCAATATCTTGGAAAGAATATGAATATCTGCTGTAAGAATAACATTTTTTTTAACTGTAAAAGCAGTAAATTCATTGCATTATATAAGGAAAATCATGTTCTGTCCACATCAGATTTTTTTTTTATTGTAAAACTAGTAAAGCCATTGCATTATATAAGGAAAGTCATGTGCTGCCCACATCAGATTTTTTGTAGTTGAGTTTCTTGCACATTTAAAAATGGTATTTTTCTAATCCTTTGTACATCCTGTGCATCCTTTGCACAGTTTTTCTAATTCTTTGCACAAAGTCTCTTTACTTATTGATTACTGCACCTTTTAGTTATAAAATATGATGATAATTGACGCAAAATTTTATTAATTGTAAATGGTTGATTTTCAAATTTGTAACCAATTAAGCTACAAGACTATAACAATCAAAAATTAGTATCTAACAAAAATGGGTTCATGGGGCATTTTTAAAGAAATGGCACTTTGAGTGTTATAATGAATATATACTACGCATGTAAGAGATATATGTACATGTTTATAGATTTAAATATATTAGATAATTGTTTCTTCTTTAACAGCAAATATACTAATTGTGGTATATAAAACGTAACGAGTTAAATTTAAAAAAATCTGATGTGGGCAACACATGACTTTCCTTATATAATGTAATGAATTTACTACTTTTACAGTAAAAAAATACGTTTTTCTTATAGTAGATACTAATATTCTTTCTAAGATATTAAATTTTCGACAATTAGTCGTCATTTTCATTGATTCAGCGTCATTTTTATTCATTTAGCAAGATTTTTGTTTAATTTGGCAACATTTCAAAAAGTCGCCAAGTTGGTGACAATCCGCCAAATTCGTCGCCAAAATTTCGCCAAGCGTTATGCACTAAGAAATAAGTTATTCTTACAACAAATAAATGACTATTGGCGTTCAAATACAAAAGTATTACTCAAAGTATCTTTTTTCATGAATGGAACGAGCTAGATCCACGAGAATGGTGTCACCCAATTTATCGCATAGTATTACATATGAAAAGTGAACATGTTTCTCAATAGGAAATATTTTTATTTTTATTTTATATGACTTTTTGGTAATTTTTTTGAAAAATGTATAATATCTCAAGAACGGTTCATGTTAGCGTTCTAAAATTTATGTCAATCGTTTTCTAATGAAAAATTACATAAGAAATGTCTATTTGCGTAACTTTATTAGTGGTTTGATTTTTGGACGATTTTTTCAAAATTTCATTCGAAAATTTTGGGGGGTTCTGAACATTCGATTGCGTACAAAAGCAATAGGCTTCTAGTGTTTGCAGATTGTAATTTTTGTACCAAATTTGGTTCGAATCGGTCTATTCGTTCGTCAGTTACCGTCTCCACAGACTCACTGACACACACACACACACACACACACACACAAACATCACTTCAAAAATGTTTGATTTGTGATCAGGGATGCTTGAAACGAGCACTCCCGTCGAAAACTCGAATTCGAATTTTCGACCCCGTCACAATACTTTCCTTATACATTATGTATATAAGGAAAGTAAAAATTTTCGAAAATTGCACTTTACAGCAATCGAAACGTAGCTGTAGTAGCAGTTCAAATTACAAAAACTGAAGTACTATACGACTTTGCATTTGTTAAATTACGACTTTGCGTTTGTTCCTTCATTTTAAATAAATTAGTTGTGGTATATAAAACTCGTTTGTTTTTGTTTTAAAATATCTAAAAAGGCTTTACTTTGTAGCAAAGGCTTTACTTTGTGAAAATGCATCGAAAATCGCCCTTTAAAATGCAGATATATGCTTTTCCTATTCAAAAATACACTTAACTAGCGGACGCCAACGGCCGTACCGTGCTGAAAACACCGGTTCTCGTTAGATCACCGATGTCAAGCAGCATCGGGCGCGGTTAGTACTTGGGTGGGTGACCACCTGGGAGCACCGCGTCCTGTTGGCATATTTTGGGCGCGGTAGCCCGGTGGTTTGCGCGCTGGATTTGCACGCTGCCACAACTGCCGCCGTGTTCATGCGGAGTACGATCACGTTAAACATGTGGGTCCGTAAGTCCTTCCGAGAGGTTGGTGGTAGGGGAAGGAGGGTACGGTCCCTGTGGATGCCTCCCCCACTGGGTTCCGGTCGAAATTGGGTGGCACTTCCCGGCCATCCAAACAGTTACCTTACACCTTTCTGGTAGGTTGGACGGTCTGGGTCTCAACAACAACTAACTAGCGGACGCGAATCACAAAGATATCAGTCACGTGGTTTACCGAGCAGTGTTCTTGCGGACAGTCTCTGTAGAACTGGAAGCGCTGTCTAGTGTGGCGTCATGCTCTCTCTATCTATTCCTTCTCGATGGAAATTATCATTGTGAACTTCTTTATAAATCGTCAACCACCCCTCTTCCAAGATCCTGACTACGCCGCTATTACCGGAGTTGAAGGTTTTCCTCCGCGATGAGTTTCTTTCTCTGAAACATCGAGTTCTTCTAGGGGGCGGCTTAGACCGGATTTTGAAATTTGTTTCCAAAACCGTTGGCGACTAGGGTCATTGTTTGGTGGGTTAGAAACCTTTGGACCCTACCTGGAGAATAATTTCGTTGACCGTGGCTGGGGCCTTGCTGGAATGGAAATTACGATGAAAACCTCCTTTATATCGGCGTTAACCCTCAAGTCACAGTGGATAAGATAATTTTGTTGGAGGCCCTAGTAGCTCAGTTAGTAGATCGCTTTTTTTCGGTATTAGGTGCTTGCGCGAGTCCTACTTTGTTCAAACCGAATGTATATAGACCACGGAATCATTAATATTATGAAGTATTAATCAAAAAGCCATCTATCGGCAGCACATCGTACTACAGATAAACTACTCCAGAAAAACTTCGGTTACGCATTCTTCCAACTCGAGGCAGAAGAGTGCTTCCGTTACACCATGTCGAAAGCAGTGAAGAGCCTCAAAAGTGAATTTCGTCTTGCATCTACGGTCACAGATAAAAACAATTTCTTTTAACTGCGCTGACGACCCGTTACGCTTACAAAAGTTAAGGAGAAAGCAAATCATTTGTTTGTACGTTACGGTTACAGCTATCGCTACGGATCACCGGTGAGGCTTTTCTTATTCAGCATGTTCGTGATTTTCTTAACACGAGTGTAGTTAGCTTTTGAAAAAGAGTGTCACTGGGAAGAGATAATGAAAGTAGATTTGTTCTCTGAGAAGTAGGAGTCGTTTTTGTAACATTTGCCTATACTACATGTAATGGCCATAGGCGAATTTAATGATAATCGGACTAAGTGGTTGTTTATAGTGGGGCAGAGCTTCCCAAAGGGGGGACGGGCACCACCTAACAGGAGCAGAGTCGTAGCCAGACAGGGGCCAGAGGGGATTAAGTCCCCCTAAGAGGTAAACAGGTAAACTCAGCCCCCCCCCCCCCCCCCTCATAAATATATTGCATTTCTAGTAGTAATATAAAATTTCAACCAACGTGTTATCCAAATTTTGCATAAAAATTGTTTCGAGATTTTTTTATAAATTACTTCATTTTAAAGATTCTTTTATTTAGCTAAATTTGAGGTTAAATACATAGTTGATTTATTTACATATTTAGTTTTAAAATATTTAAAGTTTTTACTTTCCTTATATACATAATGTATAAGGAAAGTATTGTGACGGGGTCGAAAATTCGAATTCGAGTTTTCGACGGGAGAGCACGTTTCAAGCATCCCTGATCACGAATCAAACATTTTTGAAGTGATGTCTGTCTGTGTGTGTGTGTGTGTGTGTGTGTGTGTCAGTATGTCTGTGGAGACGATAACTGACGAACGAATAGACTGATTCGAACAAAATTTGGTACAAAAATTACAATGCGTATACACTGGAAGCCTATATTGTCTTTAAACGTAATCGAATGTTCAGAACCCCCCCCCCCCTCCTAAATTTTCGAGTGAAATTTTGAAAAAATCGTTAAACAATCAAAACCGCTAATAAAGTTATGCAAATAGACATTTCTTAAGTAATTTTTTATTAGAAAACGAATAACATAAATTTTTGAACGCTAACATGAACCGTTCTCGAGATATTGCACATTTTTCAAAAAAATTATCAAAAAGTGATATAAAATAAACAAAAATATATTTCCTATTGAGAAACATGTTCACTTTTCATATGTAATACCATGCGATAAATTGGGTGACATCATTCTCGTGGATCTAGCACGTTCCATTCATGAGAAAAGATACTTCGAGTAATACTTTTGCATTTGAACGCCAATAGTCATTTATCTGCTATAAGAATAACTTATTTCTCCGTCAGTAAAGCTTGGCGAGATTTTGGCGACGAATTTGGTGGAATGTTCTCCAACCTGGCGACTTTTTTAAATGTTGTCAAATTAACGAAAATCTCGCCAAATGGATTAAAATGACGCTAGATCAATGAAAATGACGACTCATTGTCGAAAATTCAAATCTTAGAAAGAATATAAGTATCTACTATAAGGAAAACCTATTTTTCTTACTGTAAAAGTGGTAAATTCATTGCATTATATAAGGAAAGTCATGTGTTGCCCACATCAGATTTTTTAATATGTGAGATAATAATATTTAGGATACTTTTGTATGATTGCGCCGTTCACTGTTATGCATTATTAGTCAAAATCAACTGATAAGCAGTTAAGAGTTAATACCAAGTGTTAATAACTTGTATTTATACTGTCTGCAATTTTCTTCAATGAACAGCTGTACTTCTAATTAATGCCCATATTTAGATCAATTGTAATTATTATATATTAATATTAATGTATAGTAACTAAATGAATTTTTGTATTCAACTCTTAGCTTACAAATATAAATGTTTAATTGATTATCTGTTAATAATTTATATGGAATAAAATATAAAAAAAACCTGATGTGAGCAGCACATGACTTTCCTTATATAATTCAATGAATTTACTACTTTTACAGCAAAAAAAAAAAGGTTATTCTTATAGTACATGCTTATATTCTTTCCCAGATATTGAATTTTCGTCATAATGAGTCGTCATTTTCATTGATTTAGCGCCATTTTTATCCATTTGGTGAGTTTTCGTTAATTAGGCACCATTTAAAAAGTCGCCAAGTTGGCGACATTCCGCTAAATTCGTCGCCAAAATTTCGCCAAACGTTATGGACGGAGCAATAAATTATTCTTACGGCAGATAAATGACTATTGGCGTTTAAATACAAAAGTATTATTTAAAGTATCTTTTTTCATGAATGGAACGAGCTAGATCCACGAGAATGATGTCACCCAATTTATCGCATGATATTACATATGAAAAGTGAACATGTTTCTCAATAGGTAATACTTTTTTTTTATTTTACATGATTTTTTGATAATTTTTTTGAAAAATGTGCAATATCTCGAGAATGAATCATGCTAGCGTTCTAAAGTCTATGCCAATCGTTTTCTAAGGAAAAATTACATAAGAAATGTCCATTTGCGTAACTTTATTAAAGGTTTTGATTTTTTAATGATTGTTTCAAAATTTCGGTCGAAAATTTAGAGGGGTTCTGAACATTCGATTGCGTTTAGAAACAATAGGCGTCCAGTATTCACGGATTGTGATTTTTGTACCAAACTTTATTCGAATCGCCCCATTCGTTCGTGAGATATCGTCTCCACAGGCTCACTGTACACACACACACACACACACAGACATCACCTCAAAAATGTTTGCTTCGTGATCAGGGATGCTTGAAACGTGCTCTCCCGTCGAAAACTCGAATTCGAATTTTCGACCCCTTCACAATATTTTCTTTATACATTATGTATATAAGGAAAGTAATAATAACTATTATGGTTTATGAATGCTAATGATTAACAGTGTTTTTAGAGAGCCAGCCTCTTCTTCAAGACCGTTGAGCCCCCTTTGAATTTCAATCCAGCACCTCTTCAATTTCGTTCATGGATACGGTACTGAAGTGGAGAGGCCCGGATGTCAAGGAAGTGAAGACATGAAAGATTCACAAGGAGGGAAATCATATATGAAGGGGGAGGGATGGTGATAAATATTTGTAAAAGGATCCTCATAATTTGTATGGGCGGCCTTGAGTCAGGACCTGAGACAGAATATAGGGCCCAGTGTCTTGCTGGTTTAGGGGCCCCCCAATGACATATTATGAAATTTGTGTGTATTTTCAAAGGTTTGAATTAAATATGAAATGTTGTAAAATATTCGCACTTAATGTACAGGTTATTCTTATAGTAGATACTTATATTTTTTCCAAGATATTGAATGTTCGTCAATTTGTCGTCATTTTCATTGATTTAGCGCCATTTTTATCCATTTGGTGAGTTTTCGTTAGTTTGGCAACATTTAAAAAGTCGCCAAGTTGGCGACATTCCGCTAAATTCGTCGCCAAAATCTCGCCAAGCGTTGAGGACGGAGAAATAAGTTACTCTTACAGCAGATAAATGACTATCGGCGTTCAAATACAAAAGTATTACTCAAAGTATCTTTTCTCATGAATGGAACGAGCTAGATACACGAGAATTATATCACCAAATTTATCGCATGATATTACATATGAAAAGTGAACATGTTTCTCAACACTTAATATTTTCTTTTAATTTATGGGGTTTTTGGATACATTTATTTGGAAAATGTGCAATATCTCGAGAACGGTTTGCGCTAGCGTTCTGAAGTTCCTGTCAATCGCTTCTAACGAAAAATTACATAAGAAATGTCTATTTGCGTAGCTTTATTAAAGGTTTTGATTTTTTTGATGATTTTTTCAAAATTTCACTCGAAAATTTAGGGGGGTTCTGAACATTCGATTGCGTTTAAAAACAATAGGCTTCCAGTATTCACGGATTGTGATTTTTGTACCAAATTTCATTCGAATCGCTCCATTCGTTCGTGAGATATCATCTCCACAGACTCACTGACACACACACACACACACACACACACACACACACACAGACATCACCTCAAAAATGCTCGATTCGCGATCAGGGATGCTTGAAACGTGCTCTCCCGTCGAAAACTCGAATTCGAATTTTCGCCCTCGTCACAATACTTTCCTTATACTTTATGTATATAAGGAAAGTAAAAAAGGTCCCTGAGTGTACACGTTAGGTCTATCTGTAATTAAGTGATTCTGCCCGAGCAGATAAAAAAATTGCAGCGCCCTCTAGTGGAGAATTTGAAAAGTTAGGATAACGAAATCGGCAGCAAGTCTAATTAGTAGAAATCGACAATAAAGCTGTCACAGAAGGCACTTACTTGACATCATATGGTTGGGGTAGTAATTTTATCACAGGGGGAGGTAAAATTCACTGCGTGGTCCGGGAGTAAATAGGGAAATTTTGCGGTCGAGGATTTATACTAATATTTACTAAAAAACGTTTCCCAATTATGAAGCAATAATACAAAGAACTACTACGTAGCTTAATAAGCATTTTATATATTAATTATTTATATATCTGCATCCCCCAACGCAGACCCTGCCAAAGATACCTTTTTTGCCAATATTTACCACGCCTTAAGTGATTTTGAGAAAGTAGCCAAATGGAGAAAATCCGCTTGCATGAAGTAATTTTAAAAAGTCCCCAAAGGGCGTTTCGTAGCCAATTCTTGCTTTTTTGTACGCAGTGGACGCAAACAATAATTACACTCTACAGCCGAATTCACTCCTTCGCAAACATGAAGATCACGGTCAATGTGCCTTATTTAGTGTTCCCTATTTCCCCTTAAAGTTGTTGTTGTTGAGACCCAGACCATCCGACCTATCAGAAAGGTGTAAGGTAACTGTTTGGACGGCCGGGAAGTACCACCCAATTTAGACCGGAACCCAGTGGGGGAGGCATCCACAGGGACCGTACCCTCCTTCCCCTACCACCAACCTCTCGAAAGGAAGGACTTATGGACTTACAGGTTTAACGTAATCGTACTCCGCGTGAACACGGTGGCAATTTTGGCAATGGCGGGAATCGAACCCAGGCCTACCGAGTGCAACTCCCCCCCCCCCCCCCCATAAAGTTGTGCCTATCTTTTCTGTTACACTCTGTATTGTACAGCTGGTTAAAAAAAAAATCCGAACATCGTTCTTTATTCCTTTTTCTGGGGTCGTACAGTAAAACCAAAATTATCATTAGATTCGTATAATAGTGCCTGCTCATGGGCGTATTTAGGAGGGTCAAGGGAGTGCCCCTCTCCGAAGAAACTGTTAATTAAAAGCCAATAGGAGAGAAAAATCTGATGTGGACAGCACATGACTTTCCATGCAGACTTACATCCACGTTCTTTTAATTTTAATTAAATCTAATTCACTTTAATTTCAATTATAGTACTCATTTGGTACCTGGACTTATTTTCAAAGGTGGCGTAAAGGAAATACGAAAAAACTAAAATATCTCGAGAACGGCTAGTCCTAGTGTAATGGGGTTGGTCTTATTCTTTTCTTCGTTAACAATTATGTATAAAACAAGCATTTAAATGATATATTTGAGCGTGAGTAGTTTTTATTTTAGATATTGACGATTTTTGCAGGCCATTTTGCAAAAAAAGGCAGGTTATTTTTTTCCGAATCGTACCAAAATCTAATCAGCACCAGGGTGATCCACAAGCGACTTATCTACCAAATTTTGTGAAATTCGGTCCATTAGATTTTTAGCTGGAGTGGATACAAGCTTTTGGGGGCCATTTCGCAAAAAAAGACGGGTTCTTTTATCCCGAATTGTACCCAAAACTAATCAGCACCAGATTCGCCCACAAGTGACTTACCTACCAAATTTTATGAAATTCGGTCCATTAGGTTTTTAGTTAGAGTGGATACAAAATCTGCACAGGCAGACACACAGAAAGACAGACACACAGACACACGGACACACAGGCACACAGACATACACACAGACACACACACATACGTCTCGCTAAAAATGGTTTTTCGTATTCTAGAGGTCTCGAAACGTGTAGATCCGTCGAAAACTCGAGTTGTTGCGATTTTCGGCATGATTCCAATACTTTCCCTATACATTACCATGTATTGCAGGGAAAGTCAAAAAATGTTTTTTGGAATTAAAATATACAACCACAACTGTGTGTTTTCTTCCATGGGTATATTAATAAAAACAAGTGAAACTTATATCTAATTGGAAAACTAAAGATTATGGCATTTTGCATGTTTATGAATGTCCAATTTGTTAGTTTTGTTGCTCGGATCCAGGAAGGTTAGAGTTATGTTATGAAAGGGGGGGGGGGGGAGATATTTTTTTAAAGGTGGTACACAATAATTTTTAAAAATTGGTGCAGACTATTTTTTACTTTCCCTGCAATACATGGTAATGTATAGGGAAAGTATTGGAATCATGTCAAAAATCGCAACTCGGGTGTTCGACGGATCTAGACGTTTCGAGACCTCTAGAACACGAAAATCTATTTTTAGCGTGACGTCTGTGTGTTTGTCTGTGTGTCTGTCTGTCTGTGCGGATTTTGTATCCACTCTAACTAAAAAACTAATTGACCGAATTTCATAAAATTTGGTAGGTAAGTCACTTGTGGACGAAACTAGTGCTGATTAGTTTTGGGTACGATTCGGGATAAAAGAACCCGCCTTATTTTGCGAAATGGCTCGCAAAAGACTGTATCCACTCTAGCTGAAAGACTAACGGACTGAATTTCACAAAATTCGGTAGATAAGTCGCTGTGGGTCACCCTGGTGCTGATTAGATTTTGGTACGATTCGGAAAAAAATAACCTGCCTTTTTTTTGCAAAATGACCTACAAAAATCGTCAAAATCTAAAATAAAAAACTACATATGCTCTAATATATCCATTAAATGCTCGTTTTATACGTAATTTTTAACGAAGAAAAAAGAAGAGCAACCCCATTATACTAGGACTAGTCGTTCTCGAGATATTTTAGTTTTTTCGTATGTTCTCTACTCCACCTCTGAAAATAAGTTCAGTCACTAAATGAGAACGAAAATTGAATTAAAAATGAATTAAATTTAATTAAATTAAAGAGAACGTGGATATGAGTCTGCAGGAAAAGTCATGTGCTGCCCAAATCAGATTTTTAAAAGTAGTATACTCACTAATTTTTAAAATATGATTCTCATACCATCTATTCAAATTTACTTTGTAACAATGCATATTTCAAGGTTGTTGTAATCTCTAAATTTTGAATGTAATCAATTTTAGCCCTCCCCCCTCCCATGGAAAAAACTCTGCATATGCCTATGTGCTGCTATAAATAACAGAACAACTATTTTGGGCACACACATCTTCTATTTTTATGTAAGAAGATAGGATAAACAAAATCACAAGAATGCGTCTCAGTGAAATTCTCCAGGAGACAGTTGTAATATTTATTATCTACGATCTCAGCCCTTTTAATCCCCAATCTTATCTTGAGATGCATGTGCTTTCGGCATCCTGGTTTTAGAATACTAATTAGCATTCGCGCGCTTCCTCGTGGGAAAGACAGTGTATAGTGCGTGTTGAAGACGATGCGTGCGCATTTGCATGTTGGTTGGCTGATTGAGTGTAACACTTGATGCCAAGTTTTCACTCTTCTTTGAGTTGATTCACACTAAATAAATTTTTCTCAACACATAACTATTCTTCGTCGAAGTCAAATTCGTACTGTAGCCTCGTTCTCAGGGATCAGGACTTTCCTCGAAAATGCATCCCGCCCAAGCATTTGTGTTCTTCTTTGGATTGGTCTTAAAATCATTTGGAGACTATAGAGAATCACTTCTATGTAGGGCCGCCCATAAGGGCAATGTTTCTTTCAGAACTTTTTAACCTTGGGGGGGGGGGGGGGCGAATGAAACTTTAGGTTGGGGTAAGTTATTTATTTGGCTTATATAAATATATCTAAATAATGCAGTCATATAAATAAATAGAAACTAGGTAAACATAAAATGTCGGGGGGGGGGGGCGAATAATACCCACCGGATGTATACCTGAAAGAAACGCTGACACTTGTCTAAATGCTCCCTGGATCACCATAGGGAGCGTACAACCTTTGAGTAGGAGCTCCAATCAGTCAATCACCGTGAGCGAGGGGGCCGACCCATTGGGTTTCACAACCTGACAATGCCTCGCCACGGAATTTGAAATCCGGCGAAACTAAATAAAACCTAACTTTTAAAAAAGAAAAATACTGTCAGTAAGTTGTCAATTATATCAGTCCTCGAACCCCCCAACCCACCCCACCCCCAACCCTACCCCCACCCAATAATATTTTGAGGCAGGAGGAAACATGAAAAATTTATGAAAATGAGAAAACGAATTTGGAGATTTGGAGGAGGGCCGAGATAATTGTTTGTAGGGTAGGGAGGGAGGGGGGGGGGGGAGGGTACAATTTGAAAGGTCGGCCCCGGAACTCTGCATAAAAATTATATGCAGTGAATTTCAAATCTTTTCTAAGTTTCATACTGGGTGTCAAATTGCCTTTTTCTATCTCTGCAGTTCAGCCCCAAAAGTTCATCTTTGCTTCCCTAGGCATAATCGTCTGATGCAAATACAACCAAAGTAGAAAATATTTCTCAAACTCGACTGCGCTCTGTAATGACTGGGGACGTGCCTCCTATTGTACTCTCGTCGAAGTTGCACAATGTGGGTTACGAATAAATAGCCTCGCTATTGGGTAAATTGTGGTGCACATTGCGTCTACCTTAAACTCTGACGCGTCAGATAAGTCAGTACTAATTAGCTGTTTAGGAACGATATTATACGAGTTGTTATAGAGATCTGAAGATAATGAGTCTGTCTGCTCTCTATTAGCGAAAAGGTCATCAATCTTTATGAGAAACCGCTCAGTCCCGCAGGCAGAATTTTTCGGGCCCCTATGCGGATTGCTAATTGGACTCCCCAATTTTTACTTTCCTTATATACATAATGTATAAGGAAAGTATTGTGACGGGGTCGAAAATTCGAATTCGAGTTTTCGACGGAAGAGCACGTTTCACATCCCTGATCACGAATCGAACATTTTTTGAAGTGATGTGTGTGTGTGTGTGTGTGTCAGTGAGTCTGTGGAGACGATAACTGACGAACGAATGGACCAATTCGAACCGAATTTGGTACAAAAATCACAATCCGTAAACACTGGAAGCCTATTGTTTTTATACGTAATTGAATGTTCAGAATCCTCCTAAATTTTCGAATAAAATTTTGAAAAAATCGTCAAAAAATCAAAACCACTAATAAAATTACGCAAATAGACATTTCTTATGTAATTTTTCATTAGCAAACGATTGGCATAAATTTTAGAACGCTAACATGAATCGTTCTCGAGAAATTGCACATTTTTCAAAAAAATTATCAAAAAGTCATATAAAATAAAAAAAATATATTTCCTATTGAAAAACATGTTCACTTTTCATATGTAATACCATACGATAAATTAGGTGACATCATTCTCGTGGATCTAGCTCGTTCCATTCATGAAAAAAGATACTTTGAGTAATACGTTTGTATTTGAACGCCTATAGTCATTTGTCTGCTGTAAGAATAACTTATTTCTTCGTCCATAACGCTTGGCGAGATTTTGGCGACGAATTTGGCGGAATGTCGCCAACTTGGCTACTTTTTGAAATGTTGCCAAATTAACGGAAATCTCGCCAAATGGATAAAAATGACGCTAAATCAATGAAAATTGAAGAAAATTCAATATCTTGGAAAGAATATAAATATCTACTATAAGAAAAACCTATTTTTTTTACTGTAAAAGTAGTAAATTCATTACATTATATAAGGAAAGTCATGTGTTGCCCACATCAGATTTTTTATTTTGTTTTTAGGAAGAAAAGACATGAAAAATTCACAAAAAAAGGGGGAAATCAAATGAGGCCCGTGATAAATGTTTATAAAGGGCCCTCACAATTTGCACGAGAGGTCCTGGCCTATGTACATATGCGCACTGCGCAGGTGCCCCTACTACCCCCTAGCCCTATGTTACAAGTTATTGACATTTTATCATAAACTGTTTATGTAACCCCCCCCCCCCCCCCCAAGCTACTCCCAAGTACCATTTCGTCTCTTCAGTCGACGGCTCTGGGTGCAATACAGTGTGCTGATGAGAGGGGGGGGGGGGCGTATTGCATAGGGGCCCGTAGTACTTGGATGCATGTCCAGTGTGCAGTAACAGTTTATGAACTAATAGCAATAACTTGTAAAATGATGGAAACAACGTGTAAAAATTAGGGGTAGTAGGGAAAGCATTTGCTGCATAGGCGCCCCAAGAAATCTGTCGGTGGCAGTGAGGTGGAAAATTCTGTCAGTGGCGAAGTGAAAAGGGGCCATATATTCACGGAAAATTCCAGTTAACAAATATTTCCCCCTACAAAAAATTATAGAATATTTGAAATACTGTATACCAGAACATTTGATTAACTGAAATATTAGGTCATTTAAGCATTTGAATGCAGTGGCATAACGGATTGAACTCGGCCCGTCCCGTGGAAGTTGCGTAGGCAGGGTGGGGTCATTAGCTCTCGATTGGCGGAAACATTCAATTAGCTATCCTTTTGGCCGTCCGTTGTAATTGCTCTACACCCTTTGGTGACCGGCCACACAAATAGCTACTGCAAGCCTTCGGGTCAGTCGTGTGGTCTGGGTTTTTCACACCCTATGTGAGCTGGACGGCTTGGGTTATAATAATAATAATAATAATAATAATAATAACATTTCTCCATAGGGTCCATATTGGAAAATGAAAATTAGTACTGCGAACCCCCCTCCCCCTTTTGGTGGTAACCTACCTTTTCTTTCCGAAATACTGGCTACCCTACTGCAGCGCCACCTATGATCATTAGCTTAACTCTTATGAAATCGGTGGGTCGTAAGCTGGAGGGGGGGGGGGGGTGATTGTCTTTACGGAGGGGAAGACATGAAAGATTCACAAAGAGGGGAAAATAAAATAATGAAAAAGGGAAAGGGGCCTTGATAAATGCTTGTGGGGGCTCACAATATGTATATGGACGGCCCTGATGTATACTATTCCGCAAGTATTTAAAATTGGGCAGCCTACTATTATCCTCATGATATTTTTAATAACTTTAGATTCCCCTTTGTGGGCACCTTTATATCAGGCCCTCTGCCTGATCTATCGAACGGCTCATAAACAGGATCTAAAACCCACTGCTTAAATGCAAAATTCTTATTAAAATTAAAATTTAAAATGATACGCTGTCATTAATCTAAAGGTAGAGGTAAAATTGCTTAGTCATTAACTGAATTTACCTGCAGGGTTGTTGCTTTGGCGACTCAGAATTGAACACAGGTTTCCGACTGGCTTGATTGCCTTGAGCTACTGAGACGATTGTCGTTCTTTCCATATTCGGAGTGAACCCTACTTATGTGACACATAGGCGCAGACTTGAAAATTATTGGGATTTTAAATCGAATGACTCATGCACTTTTCACCGGATTTAAGTTGTAAAATGCCTTATTGCTCCAACCAGGAATCGAACCCTGGATCTCCGAACTGGCCAGCCGGCGCTCTACCTTTGAGCTACTGGGGCGAAATTGTCGAAACGGACTCTGTAAAGTCTGATTTAAATTTCATTCAGTCAGATTATCTGGCACAATAAGACGTCTGAAATGCTAAAATGAAGCAAATTATAGTCTAGTACCGAAAAGTATTTCTTTTTCTCTAGATAATTATTTATTTCATTTATTACTTTCCCTGCAATACATGGTAATGTATAAGGAAGGTATTGGAATCATGCCGAAAATCGCAACTTGAAATTTCGACGGATCTACACGTTTCAAGACCTCTAGAACTCGAAAAAACTATTTTCAGTGTGACATCTGTGTGTGTGTGTCTGCCTGTGTGTCAGTCTGTCTGTCTGTGTGTCTGTGCAATGTATGTATCCACTCTCACTCAAAAACTAATCGGCCGAATTTCATAAAATTTGCTAGGTAAGTCACTTGGGTGATTAGTTA